>LPNX010132099.1:133058-184263 GCA_001517045.1 Pseudotsuga menziesii | reverse complement strand
ATGTGTGTGTGTGTGTGTGTGTGTGTGTGTGTGTGTGTGTGTGTGTGTGTGTGTGTGTGTGTGTGTGTGTGTGTGTGTGTGTGTGTGTGTTGTTAATACTATGAATTATGTTCATGTTTTGATTATGTCTCTACCATGCAAAATTTAATAGATGATGGTACATGTATACTAATTTTAAATCTATGTGTCGGATAAGTGATTATGATGTTAGATACATGGTAAAAATTATTACATTGTTGTTAAGTATTAACAAAATATGTATACATGTTGATGATTGCATGATATTGTACGACATTTTGTTATGAGACTAACCGACATGTTTAGAAGAGCTAAGGGATAACCGAGCCATGCAAAATGGAGGTACCTAGATGGTATGATTTCCAAAAAAGTATGGTATGAGAATGAATTGTTATTGTTATTATCATCATTTGTGGGAAGGTGTGGTGTTTCAGGAAACTCAACCACCCAAATTGGTTATTTGATGACAAAACCTGAGTACAATAGTTGCAACGCAGTCACTATGTCGATGTAGAAAAATTCCTTGTTCCATTAGGGGGGTGGAGCCATTACCCATCGTTTATCCCTGAAACCCAGAATCATGGGAGGGCTATGCTACGGAACGCCCCCAAGGTGTGTGATGATGACTAGTGGGTGCCTGCTGGGGAAGATCGGTCGATGGAGTTGACACTTCTGCTTACGGTTCTAATTGGAATTAGGTCATGTAGTTGATGCTCCAAGGTAGTCCATCAGAGAAAGGATAGGATGTGGAAGTTAGTTGTGAATTATATGGAAGAAAGTAGGTAGATAGGAATGTCATGGAAGTTTTATAAGAAAAAATGATTAACTGTGTGTCGAATCCCTTTGCTTAAAAAGAATTGTTTTTAATTAATAAACAAATATTGAGTAAATTTTGATTATGCATTTTAAATTTTTAAATGTTACGCCAAAATGAATGTCAGTTGAGTTAAAAATAATGATGAATAGTTTATAGGTAAATTACTAAACAAAGGTTATTTTTGGTTTTCTTAAATGACTATGGCTTTATGTCGAATCTGGAATGGGTGGAAAAGTAAATGAACTGTGCTTAGTGGATAAGTAAGTTGGTTGTGACTTTAATGAACTGTGCTTAGTGGATAAGTAAGTTGGTTGTGACTTTAATGAAGGGATAAGGTAGTAAAGTGTCAGTGAAGGGAGGGAGAGAGAGATAAAAAGGGAGTCAGATGGATTTGGAAGGGTATCTAAGCATTAATAAAACAAAGCAGAGGAGACTGGTTTTATGTTCATAAGGAAAATATTTGAACTAGTTGGAATTGTACTTAGGTTTTGGGATTGGGGGCCTAAGAACATAGTTCTTGGAGCTAGGAAGTCGATGAGACTTTTGTAGTTTGAAGGGTGGCAAATTGGTTTAGCTGGTTGAGTTTTCTTGTAGAAGGGAACTTGCATCTTGTAGGACAAGAAGCTTGCAAGGGTAATAAACTATGATATAGGTATTTTCCATATAGGTATATTTTCCACTTAGTACTTATTATTTTTCACTTATTTAGTTGAAAGTTAACAAAATTGATATTTATATGTGTGTGCTATATTAAATTCTAAAATTGATTATAGGGTACAATGTAATGTTTTTTCTATTGTTTATAGCTGCACAAAATTACACAAATTTACACTGGCTTATAACTGCAGAAAATTACACAAATTTACAGATTATAGTTACCAATTTGTTTTCTACCTACTTATGGAACAAAGATAAACAAACAAGCATATGAAACTAGTTGAAATAAGTAGCACATAAACTAGGCTAAAACAAAAGGGCAAGTTAATAAACTGGTATTTGTCAAATTGCAATATTGTAATTCTTGAATTAAAGGACCTGGACAAGTCCCTACATTTTTCCCTTGGTTGGTAGTTACCAGAGAGATATTTGGTTTACCTTTGTGTGTGTTAATGATGAACGATTTCCCATCTTTGATCATGTGGTATTGGTTGGATTTACTCATGAATATCACATTCCTCATATACATGTAGGGAATTCCAAACACTAGACCACAAACATACATCGGTACTATGTCTACCTCCACTTCATCAACATACTCTACACTTATGGAAAACTTGATCTTGCACTGTTTCATAACTCTAAATTTTGCATCCCAATGGGTAGCGACTGGGATGATCATATATTTCCAACCGAAGCTTTCATACCAAATCCTATACTATGAGGTTTACTTGTGAACTAAAACCAAATAGAGTATTCATCATGGTATTCTTGACCTGGATCTTAATATGGATGAGTTTTATCATCTCTCTCTTCCTGATGGTGAAGGCTTCAAATTCACCTCCTTCTGCATTGTGGTACATACAATCTTCTCATCCACTTCTGAGCTTCTTTCTAACTCCTTGCTTGATTCCATGGCTAGAAGGTTCTTCTTGTTGGAATCCTTCTTGTGGTTCTTGGGGTTCACTCTGGATGTAGCTTCCAACAACTTTCTTCAGTGTGACCATATTTATCACAATGCTTACAATGGTTTTTTGGATCCTTCCACTAATGTACCATGTTTTTAGTATTATTCTCCTTTACCTTCCACTTGTTCTTCCCCTCCTTAGTAGCATCTTGGATCTCTTTATGTTTTGAACCACTTGGGTGTCCTTTCTTTTCTCCTATGTTTTCTAGATAGTGACAAAAAAAAGTGTCATTTAAGCCCTCAAAATGGCCTCAAAAGTTTTTAGATGGTTTTTGACCCCAAATCTGAAAAGTGAGACCTGCCCCTAAAATGGGCCCTACAAGCCCAATTCATCCAATATTATGACCTGGAAAGCTCCCAGTATGTGAAAAATTATATATTGATCCATTTTGGATCACTTAACCAAGGCTTTCCAAACCATAAATGCTCCTCGATAGTGTTTGTTTTCCAACCTAAATCACTGTTCTATAGAATTCCCCTTAAACGATTCTGTTTCATTAGAGATTTCTAATGAGACATTTTTGAGGATTTAAGACATTAATAGAGTGGAAAATTAATAATATATATCCTCAAAATTAAAATAGCCACAAAATATTATTCACAATGTAAATGATCTATTTCAAGATGTTCATACAATCATGAAGAACATTAAAATGTTCAAAGAGGAATTGCTTCGTAATTTGATCTTGAACTCATTGGATCCTCCTTTATTAATGCACAATGTCAATAAGGAAATACTAAAACTAAAAGATCCTCCTCCAATATGTATAACAATAAAGAGTTCTTCCTATAATTCACCTTCACATGACTCTCATAAGGAAACTACCATCAACTCTCATCCTCCTTAGAAAACTACCATCATTAGGCCTTGACCTAGGAATTTAGTTATCAATGTTTTCTAGAACATAGTTGATTCGTAGATACCACTATATATATTAAATCTAGTTGGAATATGATCACTTACTAATGGTATTAAGCCACCCATATTTATCTTCTCCCACACTTCTACTAGTGTTGAAATTTGGAAGCACTAGCTTCTTTAATAAATAAATTAATGTTCAAAATTATTTAGATTATGTTAAAGATAATTCGAGACATTAAATAACCCATGTCCAATAGAACCTTGATGATGAGATGTAATAATGAAAAATTTACAAAGCGTTTAAAAATATTTTATATATTTGAGAATAGATAATGTTGATGTTGGAAACTTAATCCTTGGATTATGTTTCCATGCATTATGTAAATACTGTACTTAATCCTTGTATTATGTTTCCATGCATTATGTAAATACTGTAAATTAACTATGAATATGTATAGTTATGTAGAAAGCTAAAAAGGCAAGCTGGTAGATGAAACTCAATTGCTAAATGAACTCGATAAATAAATGCATTTGCAATGGAATAAATGAATTCAAGAATTATTCATTTGACATTGGTATCAAATCCACCAACCATAAGTCTTGGCTTGTCTGCTTGCCACTCCATTGCCAGACTACTGGTACATTAATGTGTATGTCCTCTACTCTTCCTTGTGTTGCTCCTTAATTTCTACTACACACTCATAATTATTTTGTTGCTCACCTACCTTCCAGTTGCCAATATTCCCTCCTACCATCTACCTGTTATATGCGTTGAGGGACATTTCAAGTATTTTTGAATTTATGTGAGTCCAATCCAAGAGTGTTGTGACTCCATCCCCTATTTATCCTTTACAATTTTTATACTCAACATTTTGTGATAATCCTCTCTCTGCATTTTCTCCACCAAGCAAAATGATTTTGGTATAAGCATGGTCTTCATTATACCATTTCACAAAAATCTAGCCATTCAAATACTTGCGTATCCACACGCCTCTCACAATCATTAATGAAATCTAGTGTGTGGATGATTTGAAATCTTGAGGCTCCTCTATTTATTGAGTTGTGCACTGTGTGTTATATTTCTTGATATGCATGTCTAGAACTGAATGATTGCTGCCATAATAACGAATGCTTGATATTGTATCAGAAGCCGTAATTTGATGACTGAGATTTATTGTGTCAGATGCGAATTCCATATGTGATATTTATTTTGAGAGTTGCGATGTATGTTGAGTCCTGCTACCTGCTAAGAAGATATCTCAGTGCTCATAGATAAGAATCTGTGGAGAATATTATGCCGATTGTAATGAGATCTCACTGAAGATTCACACCGTTACTCAACTACATGGATGTAAAGTGTTGTTGCTGAAATTACTTGTGACAATTGGGCATACACCAGGGTAGATCCAAATCCTAGGCTCTATCAAGCGTCTCCGGAGGTGCAAACCTCTTCTTAGGTATCTATTGATTTGATTCAAACCAAAAGACACATCTTTTATTTATTTATTTAAGGTCCACATATAATATTTTTATTATTAATATTTAATATTATTTATGGCCCACATATAATATTTTCTATTATTTTTTATTTTGTTAGGAACGAACATTGCATCATTTTCTCACACATGGTTTTAAACCATATGCAAGGCCCTCCTACAACCATGGGTTGTTCAGGAGGCCTTGCACATGGTCTTAAAACCATTTGCAAGTCCCTCCTAAACCATGTACAATAAAACCATGGGTTGTTTAGTAGGCTTTGCACATGGTTTAAAAACCATGTGTAAAGCCTCCTAAACCATGTACAATAAAACCATGGGTTGTTTAGAATGTCTTGCACATGGTTTTAAAACCATGTGCAAGGCCAACATTTTTTTGCAGATACTTCAATTTTGTGTTTTTTTCTTGACCCACATATTTTTTACGGATAATTAAATTTTTAAATTTTTATTGTTTTGTTTAGGTAGGAAGATTACAACATCTCCCCCATATTAGATTGTTTTATTTTGTCCTATTAGAAAATTTATTTTTTATCCCCACTATCACTATTATTTTTTGCCGACATGTTATAAATGTTACAAACGTTTACAAGATCTCTCCCATAATATTCACTATTACTATTATTTTTTGCCGACATGTTACAAATGTTACTAAAGTTACATCACGTTACAAGATCTCTCCCATAATATTCACTTTCATTATTATTTTTTGCTAACATGTTACAAATGTTACTAATGTTACATCATATTACAAGATCTCCCCCATACTGTGCTGTAGAGCGCCTCTTGGCGCAATAAAACCTAATTTTTTCTCTAGATTTATGTGTGAATATTAATTTGATAATTTTGCAAATATTTTCATATGTGTATGTGCCGTGAATGATGTGGTTGTTGTGTATGATCCTGTAACTATTGTGTATGAGACAGTGATTGTTGTCTATGAGCTGTAAATGGTGTTGGTGTATGGTGTAGTATGTGTTGCGTGGAGTGCTTTTGATTCTCTTTCTGGTGAATTGCTGTGATTTCCTTTCGTTGAACTGAAGCTGCTAAGTATTGTTGGAATTGTTTAATTACTCTACCATTGGCTTCGTCAATTTTGAAGAGGCAACACCGTTTAGACTTCAACTGCCGGGAATTCTGAAAAGGCATCGTCGCCCAGAAATATGATCGCCGGAATTCTGTAGAGTTGTGTTGGGGCCTGGAAATTCGCAGGCGACAACAGTAAAGGATTCTCCCCAATCAACGTTCCCAACTAGCCCGTTGACTATTTGGTGTGGGGAATTCGTCCGGTTTGCGGTCCGGCTACCATAGGTCAAAGTAACAAAACAAAGGGTTTTACCGGTTGTGGCCCGGTCCACCGAGTTTTTGTAATTTTGACTTAATGTATGCAATGCAAATGCTTAGCTAACAAATGCAGGGTGATAAAGATGCAAGAAACTACACAATGTGATGCGCAGGTTCTTACCTCTCGTCTTAGGCTCACAAACATCTAAATCACATATGCAGCCATGAAGTAAATCAATTAACTATCTAATCACCTATCTATCTATCCCCGAGGAGCCAAAAGAACGATTATTTGTGAGTAATGTGTGATTTCCATGTATGATAAACAGAAATTACAGATAGCTTATATTCATATTTACAACACATGAATGAGAAAAATATTCTAACAATCAGGTAGCTAATTGTTATATAAGCAACATACATTACTCTTGGTGAACTTTCCACAAAAATAAATCAGAAATTATCCAACAAGACATAGGCCATAAAGTTAGAACAATCTCACGATTCATGGACACAAGATGAAAAATAAAGTAGTTCATCTTTCCGCCATCCATTGCATAACATTAGGAAATTTCACATCTCTTTCTCCAACCGGCAAACTGTAATTTTTTATTGCAAAAGGAAATAGTTCTTCTTACAATATGTCCTCCAGTCTTACTGGGGAAAAAGCCCTTTTCTCTTCTTAGTCTATTATATTTATACAAAAAGAGTGAAATGGTTGGGCTGCCCAAAGTAGCCTTTGGGCTTCCCAACCTTTCATTTTCCCAACGCTTTGCTTTTACAAAATATTACAAAATATAAAGATGACCCATCCCCTACGAAGAGGGCCCAACTTGGTTTTATAGGAACTTCTTCCATGCTGCAGCCTCACTAGCGATGCCTTCAAAAGTGCTAGGCTCCAAAAACCGAATATTTATCTCAAATTTCTCGGCTTGATTCTTGATAGCCTCGATCCTTGCTGGGCTCAAACGAAGCTGATCTTCCAAAAATTGTACACTAACGACTGGGTGGCCCACCTCATTCTTCAAAACTAGGTCATCAATAGCCTTGATCTGTTGTGTTCTGGCCTCTGCATCCTGATATCTGCTCTGCAATATCTCTATGAAGGTTTCATGGTCTGGGAGCTCATCAAGCTTATGCTCAGTGTCTGTTTGACACCGGTTAAATGTATTAAGGAGCCTCCTAAAATATTCCGAGCATGCTCCCTGCATCCTTTTGACGGTCTTCTTGAAGTCTTCCGTAGTGCTGACATCGAACTCTACTAGGTCATGATCTCTTTTAAGGGCTTGATAGTCTTTGGCTGGTAGTTCTGCTATAGTCTCTGCATTATTCTCCAGCCTTGCCATTCTGGCACTCAAAACTTCAAGAAATTCCTGGGATCTGTCGACGAAGTAGGAGGAGGTCTCCATGATTTCCCCTAACCGGTTGTCAATCTGAAGGACCTTACACCTTTCCTCCTCTAGAGCAATCTGCAGCTGGAGCATTCTAGCTTTCTGGGCTAAGATTTGTTCTTTGAATGGCTGGAGCAATGAAGAGATCTGTTCCTGATGTTCCTTCATCAGATCTTGGGAGTGCATATCATTGGCTATCAAGATGATATTCTGCTGCTCTTCTAGCTCCTCCACTTTTGCCAGCAACCGCTCCTTCTCCTTCTTCAAATCTTGATCTTCTGCTTGCACTTGTTCAAGGTGTTCTTGTGTAGTCTCCTGAGCCTGTCTCTCTTCATGTAGGGCCTGCAATTCAGCTTCAGCACTCTTCATCTCCCTCTGTAAATGTTCAAATTTCCGCTTTAACCTGTTTCCTTCCTCTCTCTCTCTCTTCAGGGTATCCTTCAGCTGAGTAGAAGATTTCTTGTATGACTCAAGTTCAGTCATCACCTTATCTATGTTATCCTCTGAAGCATGTAGTATTGCAGTCGCAGCCCTTATGGTAAGCCTTGGATCTAGGTCCGTTCCTAGCATAACAGCAGTATCTGTTATCATTTTTCCATGCATACTTTCTGCTTCTACCTTCCTTTCCATCCTCTTCATTATTCTCTTGGTAGCCCTATCATAATAGACAGTATTGAAGTCGAGGACTTCTTCTCCCTTTTTCTGGATGAAAGGCACTAGCTGGAGCGTAGGGGCCACAGGGGTGCTAGCAGCTGGTACTTGAGAGGTCTGCACTTCGGGATTTTCCTCTTCCTAGGCCTGCCCAGCTGCTGTTTCAGACACTGACTGTTGTGTCAACTCTATTCTTTCAGCCTCCTGTTTTTGGAGCTCCTCATCAAGATTTCTCTTTGCTTCTTCAGCTGCTTGTCTAGCTGCTTCCTCTGCTTCTTTGGTTGCCTCTTTTGCTATTTCAGCTGCTTCTTGGGCAGCTTTACTTTTCTCTTCTTCTCCCTTCTGCAGCCATTCTGCAGCCTCCTTTTCTAACCTCTGAGTTTCTTCATTCGTCCTTTTAATTCCTTCTTCAGCCTTTCTCTGTTCCTCACCTTTCCCACCTATGGTAGTGATTTTCTTTTTAAATCTTCTGTTTAGTGCCGTCATGTTTGGAGCATTCCGGAATACAGATTCTTCCTTATCGAAATGATGGGTGTATTTGAAAAACACCTTATGCTCTTTGCAGTGCTCCATCACTCTACCGTGAGTATCATTCCTTCGGAAAGGCATCTCACCAAAATGGAACTTCCCTAGTTCCTCTATGAATTCGGCAGCTTGTTTCACCCTGGTGAATTTGTAGCTACCTAGCCTGAATGGTAAAGGAGGGTATGCAGTCTTCTTGTGTTGGAACAAGAAACTACATATTCCATCAATGAACACCTGCCTGACTGCCTCTTTATGGACTGTATAATCCGTTGCATATTTGGGCAGCAGTAAAGGTGTCTTTGATCCTCCATACATTCGGATGTACATGCCATTTTCAGTGAAGAAATAATCAGCGTATTCTCCTATTACCTGCATGGCACCTTCTGACATACAGTCACATTCCTTTCGGAAAATGAGCGTGTAGAGTGGCATAATGAAGTGCTCGCAGACCTCTCTGTAATGGCTATGGTACTGGTGAGCCCACAATGGTCTATATGCGGCATACACAGGCATTCTTTCCCTGTCCCAGATGCACTTGAGACCGGGGAAGGGCTGGTTACACAATATGCAATCTATCAATATTGAACTCATGTAAAACTTGGATTTTTTTGAGCTTCTCCTCCCAAGGCAGCGGCCAAGCAAGAGGAAAGACTGCTCGATACAAGGCTGGCCCAATTGAAGACTGTTCCTTGGGTTGCCACATGAAAGATAATAGGTATCCATTCAAGCTTGAAGAGTCTGCCATGAGCTCTCCCAAAGATCCTGTTGAGCATCAGAGCTATAAACCTGTAGGGAGGCCTCAAACTCGCTGTATCATACTCACCGGTCTGTCTATATCGGTAAAGCTTTCCCTGCAAGAGCATTTTCTTAAGAGTTTCCACTAGGTCCATTCTGATGCTGTCCAGCCACTCGTCAGATAAGAAAACCTGGGCTTCTGGTAGATGATAGGCCAACGCCACATATCCAGGGCTAAATGCAGCATAGCCCTGTCCTTTAGCATTTCCTATGATCATTGTGGTTGTATTTACATGGGGAAAAATCCAGCCAATTACCTCAGAGCATGGGAACAACTCTAGTCTGGTGGCAACTTTCATGATGGAAGACTTCTCTATGTTAGCATAGATAGATTCTTCTTCGAGGCCCGTGTCAGGAACCTCCCTGCGGGAAATCAATCTGTATATTTCACCCCATTTGTACTCGGGCTCAACACCAGAAACACATTGGGTGTCTTCATATATGTATTCCGTCTTTGTCTCAACTTCTGCTTCTGGTACTTCTTCCACCACTGGGGCCTTCTTCTTTTGTCTTTTGGACATGGTGGACTCGACTTCTTCCTGCCATATATAACATTGTAATATTGAGACATTCAAGGTGCATACATTTACATGACAGTGTGCAACACTTTATTCTTTCTATGTATATCATGGCAGCAACTAGTCGATGAAACTAAGATATAAGTTTGCATAACTTGACTGACCAACTGCACACTATTTAGTGTTCTTGTCTATATCTCAGCATGATGCAAAACATTTCTGTATGATATTGAAACATCACATCAACCATCTTCTAGACTGCAATAAAATTACATCCGTATGCAAAGTGCCATTTTCATGTGTTTAATGTGATAGCAAGTATAGAAACAAATGCATGCATGTACAACCCAAAAATGCCCTGACTATCAGAACAACTGAAACTGGTGCACAGTATTCCATGACCTTATCTATACCTAGCATGAAGCAAACTCAGTCCTGTGCAATAAAGTGAGCGATCTACTGCTGCTACATGATACTGAACAATTTATCAACCATATTCGGGCCAGCATTAAAACTACATTACTACGCCATGTTCTATTTTCCTATACGGTAGTATTTAGTGAAGCAACTGTATACATGTACAACAAAAACTTTGACCATCAGACCATTAAAATGCAATGTGCAGAGTTCAGGGGTTTAGGCTAGGTATAGCAACGAAAGAGATGCTTGAAAGTAACTATATGTAGTATGACTGCGCGAGTCACCTATGCTTCCAATACCAACAATTTAACCATATGGCTAGGCAAAAATAGTTACATTAACTCGACCCCACATTCCATTCCCTGCGGGTGCCATTAGCAAATAAATGCGCGAGACGGATAGGGGCAAAACTACGCAGAACGAGCGCCGTGATACATCCTCTTACAGGTTGGGGTTTTTTGAAATAACAGCACGCGGAAAAGCATAGGTCAAACGGCTGCTACTCAAGATTGCGGATCAAAGAAACTGCCTGAGCAGAAAATGGTCAACTACTGGCTGCCGCAGTAAACCCTTTTCCCCGGCCGCGGCTTGAAACTGGGCGTGAACAGGGTGCTCGGGACAGCGCAGGTCAAATGACTGGGAAGCACCAAACCGCTTAAGTCTACTAGGGAGATATGGCCTTCAACCTGCCCCTTCTCAACATCCTCGCACAGGGGTTTCGGTGCGGATGACCGTCCGCACCGAACCCCCCTTTTTCCTCTCTGCGCGGGGCTGTAAACAACAATGATGGGAAAAACTTGGCTGTTTCGACGGTTATACTACCCTCCTGCGGCAAAAATAAGATAAGACCAAGGCTCAAAACCTAGCGGTATGAGGAAAAACGGCCGAGGGACACCATACCACCGTAGAAAACCACTAATAGTACAAATGGAAAAGGAGAAAATGACAAGGAGCCTACCTGGCAAACACAACGCAATCAATGGGAGGATGAGCGGGTTGACGACGTCCAAGCTTCCACGGTTTCCACCTGGATGCAAGTATACCGACAGCAGGGTCTTTCAATACCTCAAGAAGACGACAGCTCAACGGCGACAGTGCTAGGCAGCAAAAAACAATGATAGAAAAATAAAACTCTGTCCCCGTATATATAGAAATGGACCACACGTGTGATGACTTAATGGATCGGACGAGAAACAATTCTGGATTGGAGGGCGAAACCTTAAACCTTTCCGCAACGGCGGAAAACTATAACATACATCCGTCCGCAGTGATGAGCAAAGCAAAGACTAAAGATCGGACGTCGGACGCTTAGAGGATCAAAAGATAAAAGCCAACACTTCTCTGCAACAGTGGAATGAAAAATGATAAAGCCTCCGATTTAAAACCAATATCCCACCGAGGCAAAACACAAAATCGGAAAGAAAATCAAACGTGAAATCCCAAACTCATCCGCAATGGCGGAGGCCAAATACAAACATCGTCCGTAACGGCGGAGAGAGAGATGGCAAAAAGCTCCGATATACAACCAAAAGGAAACCAAAACATAAGTCGGAAAGAAAAAGGAAGTCAAAACCCGAACCTATCCGCAATGGCGGAGGCCAGGAGCGAAGATCCGTTTGCACCGGCGGACAAGGAAATAATCGTACCTTCCAATGCAGAACTGAAAACCATCCTCAACGGCCGAAAAAGATGAGGCAAAAAACCTCTGCAACGGCGGGAAAATCAAATGAACTAACTTCCAATTCATAATGTTTCAAATGTGCTTGAGGGCAACGATAAAGCTAGATCAAAAATTCAGGCACCAAAGGAAAAATCAACCCAATGGGTAGCTCAATCCAAGCGTAAGCAAAGTCGTTCTTAAAGTTCTTAGACCAATTTCAAGAAGAAAAATCTAACTAACTCAAGCAAAGGGGGGTCCTAAATTTTTTTAGAATTTTGAGAAATTGTTGCAGCTGCAACAATTGGCGACTACCTGGTGAACCCCAGATTTCTGAATTAACTCCTTCCTATTGCAAGACTGTTCTGAATAAAATGAAATCTTCTAGACGCTTGAATTCCTAAGCAAGCCAACTAATGCATTCTTTCTGGGAGATGGTAACATCAAAAACATTGCAAGTCTGAATAACCGTTTTGAGGCTAATTAAGTGAGGTTTATTTTTCCGGTCCTCGGGTAGTTTACAGCTTGGACACCATAGGATCTTAACAGAGTGTCAACAGTATTATCCTTTTGTTCCTCATTCCCATGCCAACTGCACTTTTGTGCTATTTGAATTTTAGTTCTTTTGATATGAGTCCTCCTGCAGGCCTTTCTTACTGAATTTTAATTCAGGATCCTCTATCCCATAGTGTCCTTTTGTGTGAACAATGTGCTTCATATTTCAGTTCACGGACGGAGAGGATCTTGTGGCCATTCAGTGCTTCATGCTTTGTTATTTTGCTTTGATATGTAATGCTTTCTTTAAGGAGCTTTGACTCTTGATAGCTTATTGCTTTTCTGCATATATATGACATGGGATCATTTAAATATGATATACTGTTTTACTCTGCTTCCTTTCCGTGAGTCTTTGCCATCACCCCCTTGGGTATTTAAGATGTGAAATGGATGGAGCCTCGAAATAGTATTCCAAACCTCTTTTATTTCTGAGTTATTTACAGGGGTTAAGTAAGACTTCAATGAATGCATTGTCAGTTAGGAAAACTGCTACTAGAAGACATTCTATACTTTTAAAGCACAGTATTTTGCTCAAGATTTCAGTTAATAAAGAACCCCGATGTCTCCATTGCAACCAAAATTTTGCCCTTTTATTCAAACCAAAAGAAAAAATAGCAAAGCAATAACTCAAAAGAAAACAATATTAAAACCGTTAGCAAAAGAAAACAACCTCAAGCATCAAAGAAAACAAACAATTTATTTATGTACAAAGCAAAAGAAAGAGAAATTTTGCCCACTCCTGAAAATATCATTTTTTAAATCTAGAGAACCAAAGGGTGGGCTGGAAAACAGACACAGGATATCTAACCATGGTCTAACTGAGTTGTTTTTGAAACTGAACACATGTTCACAATTCTATAATCATCTTAGCCTGAGGAATTTGAAGGAGCTCAAGCTGAGTGTCAGTCATATGACTAACATTTTTTGGAGTAAGATGTCTTAACTCAAACTCAGTCAGATAATTTCCCAGAACAGACTCGGCAGATTCATTTCCCTCTCCTAACTTAGTGACATTGTGCTTCATATATGGCTCTCTCACTATCTTAATCAGGTTTGGGCTGCCCTTCTGAGGTAACCATAAGTGGGACCAATCTGAATCAAGATACCCATTCAGTCTTGCTGTCCAGTCTCGGTTTAGGATCATTCCATATCCATTAGGTATGTCTGCTACTACAATATCAATGTAATGACATATCTTTTCATTTGCAGACAATCGAATCAAGACATTTTCCATTTCCCCCACTACTTTGACACTAGTCTTGTCTAGTTGAGTGACGTTCCAAAGAGTAGGCTTTAGCTGCCCATTAAGTTTTTTGCAAACTCCCAGAGGCATAACATTCATCAATGATCCAGAGTCCACCAAACAATTATGCACATTGTGATTCAGCATCTCTAGGGTCAAAAGGAAAGGTGGGGCGTTGGTTTTCCTTGTCCTAATCAATTCGATCTTTTCTTCCACAGGTTGGTTATTTGTGGGCATCTCCTCTTTAATTTTACCATCCTTTTCTTCCTCATCATCTTTCATAGATTTGGCTGGTACAACAAGAGGCTCTATTTCCTGTTTGCAATTAGTGGCTTCAGGTGTGTCATCTTTAACATTTACAACTACCTGTCTCCTGACATTCTCCTGCAGATTTTTAACCTTTGGAAATATTGCATTTCCCTTAATTTCTAGGTTCTTATCTTTTGTGGCCAGAGTTGTATATTGATATTTGAGGGCATATTCCTCTATATTGAAAAGCGAAACACCATTCCATAAGAGCATGGCATCATCATCTCCCTTCTTTATGGTCTGTTCCTTTCCTCCTTTTTTACTACTGTCTTCAGTCAATTTGGAATCCAGCAACTTATTCATTACCAAAGACATTGAATTCAACCATTGAGGGCACTTCTTCTCAGAGTGAGGTTGCTGGTGAAAAGTACAGAAATGATCCCCCCCTATCTCTATTATATTTATTGAGGCCGAATTTGGGGAAGGGATTTTCCAATGGTTATTATCCTTTCTTTTAGGTTAGTAGGGTCTATCAGTTTTCTGAATGTCCCTTTCTTTTTCCAGGTCTATTATTCGGTTGTAAAGCTTTTTCATTGTTTTCATCATTCCCTCAAGGTCATGTGAGTTCTCCTCTATGGGTTGGGACGACATTAGAACTCTTTTATCTGCAGTTTTCTCCTCTCGGTAGATCAGGATAATCTTCTACACTTTCCCTCTCAGCCTCTACTCTTTCGGCCTCTTCATAAGTCTCTATCAATGTGGGTTTGGCTTTCATCTTGGCAAACATAGCCAGCTCAGGCCCTAGGGCTGATGTATAATACTCAATTAAGACCTTATTGGAGGGTCTATCAGTTTCAGAGAAGTTCTTTAGGTATATTGAGAATCTCTGAGTGAACTTGTGTACCTTTTCATTCTTCTCTTTTCTTAACAAACCAAGACCTTTCATTAATGAGGTGTGAGTGTTCTGGGGTGAGTATTTACTTCTGAAACTTCTTTCAAAGGTGTCCCAATCAGGAATAGAATTCGCAGGTAAACTGAAGTACCATGATGCTGCTGTTCCTTTAAGGGTGTGAGGAAACAATCTACAGACAACGTCTTCATACTTCTCGGCCCTCAATCCTTCTAGAGCCAAGTAAAAGTTTTGCAAGTGGTCATCTACAACAATTCTTTCTTCGAGATCAAACTTAGGCAACAACTTGTCAAAGGCTTGAGGCAAGTTATGCAAAGGAGGTGTGAGGTTTAAAGGAGACCTTGCTCTCCATGCAGGCAATGGGTTGGGATGATTTACATTTATGCCAGCCATAAGTGCAGTTACGGGAACGAGAGTCTCGAGCAAAGAAAAATGCAGGATGAAAATAGGCTTTCTTGCTTCAAGATATAACTGGAAACTGTGAGTACCTGGGTCAGGCTGAAAGCTTCAAATATCTGCTGGTAAGGTAATCCTAGGAAAAGTGATTTTCCACGGCCGGCCATGCACTGGCGGCTCTCCTTCTAGCGCCAATTCTGTTGGGGCCTGGAAATTCGCAGGCAAAAACAGTAAAGGATTCTCCCCAATCAACGTTCCCAACTAGCCCGTTGACTGTTTGGTGTGGGGAATCTATTCGGTTTGCGGTCCGGCTACCGTAGGTCAAAGTAACAAAACAAAGGGTTTTACCGGTTGCGGCCCGGTCCACCGAGTTTTTGTAATTTTGACTTAATGTATGCAATGCAAATGCCTAACTAAAAAATGCAGGGTGATAAAGATGCAAGGAACTACACAATGTGATGCGCAGGTTCTTACCTCTCATCTTAGGCTCACAAACATCTAAATCACATATGCAGCCATGAAGTAAATCTATTAACTATCTAATCACCTATCTATCTATCCCCGAGGAGCCAAAAGAACGATTATTTGTGAGTAATGTGTGATTTCCATGTATGATAAACAGAAATTACAGATAGCTGATATTCATATTTACAACACATGAATGAGAAAAATATTCTAACAATCAGGTAGCTAATTGTTATATAAGCAACATACATTACTCTTGGTGAACTTTCCGCAAAAATAAATCAGAAATTATCCAACAAGACATAGGCCATAAAGTTAGAACAATCTCACGATTCATGGACACAAGCTAAAAAATAAAGTAGTTCATATTTCCGCCATCCATTGCATAACATTAGGAAATTTCACATCTCTTTCTCCAACCGGAAAACTGTAATTTTTTATTGCAAAAGGAAATAGTTCTTCTTACAATATGTTCTCCAGTCTTATTGGGGAAAAAGCCCTTTTCTCTTCTTAGTCTATTATATTTATACAAAAAGAGTGAAATGGTTGGGCTGCCCAAAGTAGCCTTTGGGCTTCCCAACCTTTCATTTTCCCAACGCTTTGCTTTTTCCCAACGTTTTGCTTTTACAAAATATTACAAAATATAAAGATGACCCATCCCCTACGAAGAGGGCCCAGCTTGGTTTTCTAGGAACTTCTTCCACGCTGCAGCCTCACTAGCGATGCCTTCAAAAGTGCTAGGCTCCAAAAAATGAATATTTATCTCAAATTTCTCGGCTTGATTCTTGATAGCCTCGATCCTTGCTGGGCTCAAACGAAGCTGATCTTCCAAAAATTGTACACTAACGGCTGGGTGGCCCACCTCATTCTTCAAAACTAGGTCATCAATAGCCTTGATCTGTTGTGTTCTGGCCTCTGCATCCTGATATCTGCTCTGCAATATCTCTATGAAGGTTTCATGGTCTGGGAGCTCATCAAGCTTATGCTCAGTGTGTGTTTGACACTGGTTAAATGTATTAAGGAGCCTCTTGAAATATTTCGAGCATGCTCCCTGCGTCCTTTTGACGGTCTTCTTGAAGTCTTCTGTAGTGCTGACAACTAACTCTACTAGGTCATGATCTCTTTTAAGGGCTTGATAGTCTTTGGCTGGTAGTTCTGCTGGAGTCTCTGCATTGTTCTCCAACCTTGCCATTCTGGCACTCAAAAATTCAAGAACTTCATGGGATCTGTCGACGAAGTAGGAGGAGGTCTCCATGATTTCCCCTAACCGGTTGTCAATCTGAAGGACCTTACACCTTTCCTCCTCTAGAGCAATCTGCAGCTAGAGCATTCTAGCTTTCTGGGCTAAGCTATGTTCTTTGAATGGCTGGAGCAATGAAGAGGTCTGTTCCTGATGTTCCTTTATCAGATCTTGGGAGTGCATATCATTGGCTGTCAAGATGATCTTCTGCTGCTCTTCTAGCTCCTCCACTTTTTCTAGCAACCACTCCTTCTCCTTCTTCAACTCTTGATCTTCTGCTTGCACTTATTCAAGGTGTTCTTGTGTAGTCTCTTGAGCCTGTCTCTCTTCATGTATGGCCTGCAATTCAGCTTCAGCAGTCTTCATCTCCCTTTGTAAGTGTTCAAATTTCCGCTTTAACCTGTTTCCTTCCTCTCTCTCTCTCTTCAGGGTATCCTTCAGCTGAGTAGAAGATTTCTTGTATGACTCTAGTTCAGTCATCACCTTATCTATGTTATCCTCTGAAGCATGTAGTATTGCAGTCCCAACCCTTATGGTAAGCCTTGGATCTAGGTCCGTTCCTAGCATAAGAGCAGTATCTGTTATCATTTTTCCAGGCATACCTTCTGCTTCTACCTTCCTTTCCGTCCTCTTCATTATTCTCTTGGTATCCCTATCATAATAGATAGTATTGAAGTCGGGACTTCTTCTCCCTTTTTCTAGATGAAAGGCACTAGCTGGAGCGTAGGGGCCATAGGGGTGCTAGCAGCTGGTACTTGAGAGGTCTGTACCTCGGGATTTTCCTCTTCCTGGGCCTGCCCAGCTGCTGTTTCAGAAACTGACTGTTGTGTCAACTCTATTCTTTCAGCCTCCTGTTTTTGGAGCTCCTCATCAAGCTTTCTCTTTGCTTCTTCAACTGCTTGTCTAGCTGCTTCCTCTGTTTCTTTGGCTTCCTCTTTTGCTATTTCAGCTGCTTCTTGGGTAGCTTTACTTTTCTCTTCATCTCCCTTCTGCAGCCATTCTGCAGCCTCCTTTTCCAACCTCTGAGCTTCTTCATTCCTCCTTTTAATTCCTTCTTCAACCTTTCTCTGTTCCTCACCTTTCCCACCTATGGTAGTGATTTTCTTTTTAAATCTTCTGTTTAGTGCCATCATGTTTGGAGCATTCCAGAAAACAGATTCTTCCTTATCGAAATGATGGGTGTATTCAAAAAACACCTTATGCTCTTTGCAGTGCTCCATCACTCTACCGTGAGTATCATTCCTTCGGAAAGGCATCTCACCAAAATGGAACTTCCCTAGTTCCTCTATGAATTCGGCAGCTTGTTTCACCCTGGTGAATTTGTAGCTACCTAGCCTGAATGGTAAAGGAGGGTATGCAGTATTCTTGTGTTGGAACAAGAAACTACCTATTCCGTCAATGAACACCTTCCTGAATGCCTCTTTATGGACTATATAATCCGTTGCATATTTGGGCAACAGTAAAGGTGTCTTTGATCCTCCATACATTCGGATGTACATGCCATTTTCAGTGAAGAAATAATCAGCGTATTCTCCTATTACCTGCATGGCACCTTCTGACATACAGTCACATTCCTTTCGGAAAATGAGCGTGTAGAGTGGCATAATGAAGTGCTCGCAGACCTCTCTGTAATGGCTATGGTACTGGTGAGCCCACAATGGTCTATATGCGGCATACACAGGCATTCTTTCCCTGTCCCAGATGCACTTGAGAATGGGGAAGGGCTGGTTACACAATATGCAATCTATCAATATTGAACTCATGTAAAACTCGAATTTTTTCTGAGCTTCTCCTCCCAAGGCAGCGGCCAAACAAGAGGAAAGACTGCTCAATATAAGGCTGGCCCAATTGAAGACTGTTCCTTGGGTTGCCACATGAAAGATAATAGGTATCCATTCAAGCTTGAAGAGTCTGCCATGAGCTCTCCCAAATATCCTGTTGAGCATCAGAGCTATAAACCTGTAGGGAGGCCTCAAACTCACTGTATCATACTCACCGGTCTGTCTATATCGGTAAAGCTTTCCCTGCAAGAGCATTTTCTTAAGAGTTTCCACTAGGTCCATTCTGATGCTATCTAGCCACTCATCAGATAAGAAAACCTGGGCTTCTGGTAGATGATAGGCCAACGCCACATATCCAGGGCTAAATGCAGGATAGCCCTGTCCTTCAGTGTTTCCTATGATCATTGTGGTTGTATTTACATGGGGAAAAATCTAGCCAATTACCTCAGAGCATGGGAACAGCTCTGGTCTGGTGGCAACTTTCATGATGGAAGACTTCTCTATGTTAGTATAGATAGATTATTCTTCGATGCCCGTGTCGGGAACCTCCCTGTGGGAAATCAATCTGTATATTTCACCCCATTTGTACTCGGGCTCAACACCAGAAACACATTGGGTGTCTTCATATATGTATTCAGTATTTGTCTCAACTTCTGCTTCTGGTACTTCTTCCACCACTGGGGCCTTCTTCTTTTGTCTTTTGGACATGGTGGACTCGACTTCTTCCTGCCATATATAACATTGTAATATTGAGACATTCAAGGTGCATACATTTACATGACAGTGTGCAGCACTTTATTCTTTCTATGTATATCATGGCAGCATCTAGTCGATGAAACTAAGATATAAGTTTGCATAACTTGACTGACCAAATGCACACTATTTAGTGTTCTTGTCTATATCTCAGCATGATGCAAAACATTTCTGTATGATATTGAAACATCACATCAACCATCTTCTAGACTGCAATAAAATTACATCCGTATGGAAAGTGCCATTTTCATGTGTTTAATGTGATAGCAAGTATAGAAACAAATGCATGCATGTACAACCCAAAAATGCCCTGACTATAAGAACTACCGAAACTGGTGCACAGTATTCCATGACCTTATGTATACCTAGCATGAAGCAAACTCAGTACTGTGCAATAAAGTGAGCGATCTACTGCTGCTACATGATACTGAACAATTTATCAACCATATTCGGGCCAGCATTAAAACTACATTACTTTGCCATGTGCTATTTTCCTATACGGTAGTATTTAGTGAAGCAACTGTATACATGTACAACAAAAACTTTGACCATCAGACCATTAAAATGCAATGTGCAGAGTTCAGGGGTTTAGTCTAGGTATAGAAACGAAAGAGATGCTTGAAAGTAACTATATGCAGTATGACTGCGCGAGTCACCTATGCTTCCAATACCAACAATTTAACCATATGGCTAGGCAAAAATAATTACATTAACTCGATCCCACATTCTATTCCCTGCGGGTGCCATTAGCAAATAAATTCCTAAGACGGATAGGGGAAAAACTATGCAGAACGAGCGCCGCGATACATCCTCTCACAGGTTGGGGTTTTTTGAAATAACAGCACGCGGAAAATCATAGGTCAAACGGTTGCTACTCAAGATTGCGGATCAAAGAAACTGCCTGAGCACAAAATGGTCAACTACTGGCTGCCACAATAAACCCTTTTCCCCTGCCGTGGCTTGAAACTGGGCGTGAACAGGGTGCTCGGGACAGCGCAGGTCAAACGACTCGGAAGCACCAAACCGCTTAAGTCTACTAGGGAGATATGGCCTTCAACCTACCCCTACTCAACATCCTCGCACAGGGGTTTTGGTGCGGACGGCCGTTCGCACCGAACCCCCCTTTTTCCTCTCTGCGCGGGGCTCTAAACAACAATGATGGGAAAAACCTGGCTATTCCGACGATTACACCACCCTCCCGCGGAAAAAATAAGATAAGACCAAGGCTGAGAACCTAGCGGTATGAGGAAAAACGGCCGGGATACACCATACCACCGTAGAAAACCACTAATAGTACAAATGGAAAAGGAGAAAATGACAAGGAGCCTACCTGGAAAACACAATGCAATCAACGGGAGGATGAGCAGGTTGACGACGTCCAAGCTTCCATGGTTGCCACCTGGATGCAAGTATACCGACAGCAGGGTCCTTCAATACCTCAAGAAGACGACAGCTCAACGGCGACAGTGCTGGGAAGCAAAAAAAAATAATAGAAAAATAAAACGCTGTCCTCGTATATATAGAAATGGACCGCACGTGTGACGACTTAATGGATCGGACGAGAAAAAATTCCGGATCGGAGGGCGAAACCTTAAACCTTTCCACAATGGTGGAAAACTATAACATACATTCGTCCGCAGTGATGAGCAAAGCAAAGACTAAAGATCGGACGTCGGACGCTTATAGGATCAAAAGATAAAAGCCAACACTTCTCCGCAACGGTGGAAGGAAAAACGATAAAGCCTCTGATTTAAAACCAATATCCCACTGAGGCAAAACAAAAAATCGGAAATAAAATCAAACGTGAAATCCCAAACTCATCCGCAACGGCGGAGGCAAAATACAAACATCGTTCATAACGGCGGAGAGAGCGATGGCAAAAAGCTCCGATATACAGCCAAAAGGAAACCAAAACATAAGTCGGAAAGAAAAAGGAAGTCAAAACCCGAACCGATCCGCAACGGTGGAGGCCAGGAGCGAAGATCCGTCTGCACCGGCGGACAGGGAAATAATCGTACCTTCCGACGCAGAACCGAAAACCATCCGCAATGGCCGAAAAAGAGGAGGCAAAAAACCTCCTCAACGGTGGGAAAATCAAATGAACTAACTTTCGAGTCAGAATGTTTCAAATATGCTTGAGGGCAGCGATAAAGCTAGATAAAAAATTCAGGCACCAAAGGAAAAATCAACCCAATGGGTAGCTCAATCCAAGCCTAAGCAAAGTCGTTCTGAAAGTTCTTAGACCAATTTCAAGAAGAAAAATCAAACTAACTCAAGCAAAGGGGGGTCCTAAATTTTTTTAGAATTTTGGGAAATTGTTGCAGTTGCAACAAGTTGTTACACTGCCACACCGCCTCATCACTTGACAAATATTAGACTATTTAAATTGTCAAGAGTCATTTTGCTGCAACAGAACAGTGCCAGCAAAGCACATCTAATTGCTAAAGAGGCAGCGCATTTTTCAAACTCTGTCAGACTGTAACATATAGTAAATTATTTACAAAGAATCCCATTTTTGTATAAACGAAGGGCCACTTTGTATTTAATGACCGACTTAGCCATAATCCTATATAAACCTAGCTTGTAAATCATATTATGTATGTTGAAAATACACAGCAGAGAGTAATAGAAACAGAGTTGAAACTCTGAAGTTTTTCTGTGTAAATTTCTTCTTAATCTATTTTTGAGTTGAAAAACTCAGTTTTAGTTTTAATGTTAGTTTGCAGTAACAGCTGAACGAAACAGAGTTTATTAGATGAGAGTGTTGTTTATTAACTCAATAGAACATTCATGTTAAGTTTTTGGACGCAGGGGTGATCAAATCACTGTTAAATAGTGAGTTGTGACAGAGTTGTGCGTGAGATGTGAGTGAGATGTAGGTGACGTCAGCACTCACAGTTAGCTAAAACAAGCATATAAAGTGTTGCTGGCTATAACAGTTATCTGCAACACAATCTTGGAAGTATTGGTAGTAGTAGCTGCCAAGTTGCCACAATCCTGTAGGTGTTGGGTTGTTATTTTGAGGTCTTTCAGTAAAGCTGTACATTACTCAGAAAAGTTGTACATTACTGTAGAGTGTTATTTTGAGTTGTACATGAAGTTTTAGTGCTACATAAGTTGAGAGTGACACTTCCCTGCATTCCCCACAGTGGTATCAGAGTGTGGTTAATTTTTCTTTCTTGTTTTAAGAGCTTGGTTGAGTTTTATTGCTCATTGTTTTTGGGATTTAATTGAAATGGCTACTAACATCAGTGTAGTGCAGCCACACATTCCAATGTTGTCTAAAAGAAATTATGACACCTGGTATATTAAAATGATAACTATCCCGTGTGCTCAGGATCTTTGGGAGTTTGTTACGATTGACTATCCTAAACCAGCTGATCAAGCGGTTGAGTTGGCTCTGTAAAATGTTGAGCGTGTTTTGTTGAAGGAACATTGAAAGAAGGATAATAAAGCTCTTGGTCTTATTTAGCAATGCCTGAGTGAATCTATTTTTCTGAAAATATCAAGTGCCGAGTCTTAAAAGAAAGATTGGGACACTCTTGAAACGTGCTATCAAGTTGTGACCAAGGTGAAGAATGTTAAGTTGTAGAATTTAAGAAGAGACTTTGAGAATCTGAAGATGAAGGACAATGAGACTGTTGATAATTTCATGACACAAGTCATGAGTGTTGTAAACCAGCTACAGTAGTACGATGAAGACCTTTCAGATTAGCGTGTGATTGAAAAATTGTTGAGATGTTTTCCAAATAAGTTTGAAGTAGTGGTTGTTCCAATTGAAGAATTTAAAAATCTCAGTCAGATGCACATTGATGAGCTGACTGGTTCATTGCTTGCTCATGAATCAATAATGAACAGGTATGATGATACTCCATTAGAAAATGCTTTTAAATCTCAGTTAAATGTTACTAGAGGTAGAGGTAGAGGAAGAGCTAGTAACAGATGAAGAGGAGGACAAAGTGTTGGTCATAGTGACAACAAAAATGATTCCGAGAATGAAGATAAGTTACAGTGGAGTACTCCTAGTGTAAGGGGGAGTAGCAGCAGAACATGACAGTCAGGAAATCAGAGGTATGATAAATCTAAAGTTCAATGTTTTTATTGTAAGAAATTTGGGCATTTTTCTAGTAAGTATTGGAAGAAGCAAGAAGATGCTAGTAAGTTGTCTACACACATGACAGAGGAGACTGAAAATGAAGAGAAGCCTATGTTTTTGACTTGTAATGTCACCCAGGAAAGTTCAAAAGATATATGGTTTTTGGATAGCACATGCAGCAACCACATGATTGGAAATAAGGAATTATTTTCAAGTATAGACACCAACATTCAGTCTGAAGTAAAGTTGGGTAATGACCATAAGGTAAAAGTTAATGGTAAACATGTGATTGATGTGTATGCAAAAAATGGTGAAAAAAGAACAATTCATGATGTTTATTATGTTCCTGGTTTAATGTGTAATTTATTAAGTGTTGGACAATTGCTGAAGAAAGAGTACAAAGTATTCTTTAAGAACAAGGTATGCACTATTTATGATAAATATCTAAGTAAACAGTTGATTTCTAAGGTAGAGGTGACAAAGAATAGAATGTTTCCACTGACTATGAGAAATGATTTAACTAACTCTTTGAATGCTTATAAAACTAAGAGTTTAGATCAATCATGGTTTTGGCATTTGAGATATGGCCACTTACATTTTGGTGGTTTAGAGTTGCTACAAAAGAAGCATATGGTAAAAGGATTGCCGAGTATTGAGTAGCCATCAAGCTCATGTGAGAGCTACAAATTGGGAAAGCATCATGGAGAGAAATTTATTTCTGGAGTTTCAAACAAAGCAAAGGAACCATTGGAGCTGGTACACAAATATTTGTGTGGACTGATGCAAACACCTTCTTTAACTGGTAATGTTTATTTTATGTCTTTCATTGATGATTACAGTCGAAAAACTTGGGTGTATTTGTTGAAACAGAAATCTCAAGCATTTGATGTGTTTAAAAGCTTTAAATCTATGGCTGAAGAAGAGAGTAACAGATTTATTAAAATCTTGAGATTAGATGGAGGAGGTAAGTATATGTTAAATGAATTTATGTATTTTTGTAAATATTATGGAATTAAGAGGCAGTTTACTGCACGCTACACTCCACAGCAAAATGGTGTAGCAGAAGGAAGAATCGAACCATTATGAACATGGCTTGAAGTATGATGAAGGAGAAGCATCTTTCAAATGAATATTGGGGAGACATTGTTACTTGTTCAGTGTACATCCTGAACAGAAGCCTCACGAAGAGCATGAAGGATCGAGTTCCTCAACAAGCTTGGAGTGGTAAGTGTAGCAGCATATCTCATTTAAGATTTTTTGGTTGTGTAGCCTATGCACATGTACTTGCAGAAATGAGAAGAAAATTAGATGACAAAAGTCAGAAATGTATTTTTGTTGGATATAGTGAAGAATCTAAAGTATATAGACTTTATAATCCCATCACCAAGAAGTATGTTATCAACAGAGATGTACTATTTAAAGAAGAAGAAGCATGGAATGGAAGCATTGATAAGTTGGTTGGTGAGGACATTGTTGTACCTCACGCAGAAGATGAAGAAGATGAACATGTCACAGATGGAGGATAGTCAACACCACATACACCAGCAGTAAGGACACCTGTCAGAACGCCCAGAACTCATGAACATGGTGAACCATCAAATATTGGTGGATGGAAAGGAATAGGATCAGAGGTAAGCAATGAATCAAATCCTACATTGGCATCGTTAAGAAACAGAGTCAGAGGTCAGAAGACTAGAAGTTTAAGAGAATTGTATGATCAAAATGAAGAGGTAGATCAAGTTTCAAATTTTGTATTTATAGCATGTGATCCTGTAGATTTTGATGAAGTTGTTAAAAAAGGATGTTTGGATAAAAGCAATGGATGAAGAAATTGATGCAAAAGAAAGAAATAATACTTGGGATCTTGTAGATTTGCCTGAAGATAAAAATTGTATTGGTGTCAAATGGATTTATAAGACTAAGTTAAATGCTAATGGTGATGTTGAAAAGTATAAAGCAATACTTGTTGCTCAGGGGTTTAGTCAACAACCTGGAATTGATTATAATGAGACATTTGCACTTGTAGCCAGACTTGATACGGTAAGGGTGGTATTAGCTATTGCTGCTCATAATAAATGGTATGCACATCAAATGGATGTAATGTTTGCATTTTTAATGGATCTTTAGAAGAAGAGGTTTATGTGAGACAACCTATAGGATATGAGGTTGATGGATAAGAAGATAAGGTCTATAGATTGAAGAAAATGTTGTATGGATTGAAGCAGGCACCCATAGTTTGGTACAACAAAATTGGTGAATAATTGAATGGTGATGGATTCAGCAAAAGTCCAAGTGAACCAACGTTGTATAAAAATGTAAATCAAGAAGGTAAAATACTGATTGTTTGCTTATATGTGGATGTTTTGATATTCACTAGATATATTTCTGTAGATGAGTTCAAGAAAGCCATGAAAATAGAATTTGAGATGACTGATTTAGGATTGATGAAATATTTCCTTGGAATTGAAGTCATTTGAACCGAAGATGGTGTTTTTATATGTTGGTCTAAATATGCAAATGATGTATTGAAAAGATTCAGAATGCTGAATTGTAAGCCAGCTGTAACTCCAATATTAACTGACACAAAACTCAGTAAGGATGATGATGGATCAAAGGTTGATCCAACGATGTATAAGAGACTGGTTGGAAGTCTCATGTACTTAACTGCAACAAGACCTGATATAATGTTTACAGTAAGTTTGATTTCAAGCTTTATGGAAACACCAAAGAGTACCCACTGGTAAGCTGGAAAGAGAATTCTAAGATATATTGCCGAAACAACAAATTTTGGTATCCAGTATACATCTAATTCAAATTTTAATACACTGACAGTGATTTTGTAGGTTCTATTGATGATATAAAGAGCACATATAGATATGTGTTCAATTTTGGATCAGGATCAGTAGCATGGGAATCAAAGAAGCAGCCCATAGTGACACTATCCTCTGCTGAGGCAAAATATGTTGCAGCAACAACAGCTGCATGTAAAACTGTATGGATGAGAAGAACTCTTTCTGAATTATAGCATGAACAAAATGAACCAACTCCAATTTTATGTGATAATAACTCAACTATTGCACTATCAAGAAATCATGTCTTCCACAAAAGAAGTAAGCATATTGATACACGGTATCATTTTACCCGTGAACTAATAAATAACAATGAAATCAGTGTAGAATTTTACACATCAGGAAATCAGTTTCTAGACCTATTTACAAAACCATTGGGAAAAGATTTGTTTGAACTTCATAGAAAAAACATTGGGGTTTGTAAGCTGTAACAGAACGTTAGTATTAAATTTTTTTGTTTTTTGAGTGTAGTAATTAAGGGGGAGAATGTTGGAATCGATTAATTATTCCACCACTGGCTTCAACAATTTTGAAGAGGCAACACCATTCAGACTTCAACTGTCAGAATAATGAAAAGGCATCACCGCCCAGAAATATGATCGCCGAAATCCTGTAGAGTTGTTACACCGCCACACCTCCTCATCACCTGACAAATATCATACTATTTAAATTGTCAAGAGTCATTTTGCTGCAATAGAACAATACTAGCAAAGCACATCTAATTGCTGAAGAGGCAATGCATTTTTCAAACTCTGTCAGACTGTAACAAATAGTAAATTATTTACAAAGAATCCTGTTTTTGTATAAACGAAGGGCTAGTTTGTATTTAATGACCGACTTGGCCATAATCCTATATATACCTATCTTGAAAATCATATTATGTATGTTGAAAATACACAATAGAGAGTAATATAAATAGAGTTGAAACTCTGAAGTTTTTCTGAGTAAATTTCTTCTTACTCTGTTTTTGAGTTGAAAAACTCAGTTTTAGTTTTTATGTTAGTCTGTAGTAACAACTGAACGAAACATAGTTTATTAGATGAGAGTCTTGTTTATTAACTGATTAGAACATGTGTGTTAAGTTTTTGGATGTAGGGGTGGTCAAATCATTGTTAAATAGTGAGCTATGACAGAGCTGTGCGTGAGCTGTGAGTGAGCTTTAGGTGACGTCAGCACTCACAACTAGATGAACACACGTATAAAGTGTTGATGGCTGTAAGAGCTAGCTGCAACACAATATTGGAAGTACTGGTAGCGGTAGCAGCCAAGCTGCAACAATCCTGTAGGTGCTGGGTTGTTATTTTGAGCTCTGTTAGTAAAGCTGTACATTACTCAGAAAAGCTGTACATTACTGTTGAGTGTTATTTTGAGCTGTACATGAAGTTTTAGTGCTGCGTAAGTTGAGAGCAGCACTCCCCTGCCTTCCCCACAAGTATCTACTCAAATTTTGTAGCTATGTATGAGACCATCAAGGATCATGGAAGTAGAGAATACTACTGCGTTGAATATAAGGAGATGAGATTTGAGGCTCGACCTCCTCTTCTTTGTAGTGTTGTGAGTTTCCTTATCCTGTTAGAGTTGGGGTCTCACTGCTACAACCTCAGAGCCATAGAATACTACAACTAGATCATGAAGTGTGTTGTTGGAGTTGTGACCTGCTTTGAAGAATAAATTTTGTACAAAATTATTCTACTGCAAGATATTTGTAATAGAGTGGTATTGTGGTTTTTGAAAAATTGTAAACGTTTTGTTAAAATCTCATCATTGATAAAGAAAGAGACGAAAATATCTATGTGGTTTTTGAAATATTGTAAACGTTTTGTTAAAATCTCATCATTGATAAAGAAAGAGACGAAAATATCTATGATATAATTGAATGTAATAACACTCTAGAATTAATGATATAGAGTTGCAGTTTTGAATATAGAGCATCTACAAATTTGTTTTGATAGGCTAGAGAATTGTTTTGATAAGCTACAGAATCATATTGTAATCTGTAAAGGAGTAGAAACTTAAACCTGCCTCGCATACTTTTCTTCAAAGTATTATGTAAGCTACAAGTGCATATTAAAGATCAATAGTTGGTGATGTTCTCATTGGCAAGGACACATATCTCGAATGGTCTAGAAAGATCAAATCAACCTTCATATACAATGACGTGTGGGACAAAAAATGCAAACTAAAGACAATTCATACATGTAATGCTCAACCTTTTTAGCAGAGCACAGAGTCAAATGTCTCTAAGCTTTCTGCTGTAATGAGTAATTTGTTTATTTAAATTTCACTTAAAATAAATATTTTTTTTAATGTTTCTATGAGTTTATTTGTTCTAGTATTTGACAATACTTAGTATTTAAGAGGATGTAATTTTGTAATATGGAAATACTAACAATTCAAAGTTTTAATATCTATTTACACTAGATGTACATCTACAAATTTATTGAGCATATTTACTTCTGCAATATTCTAATCATTTAACCGATAGAATAAATTAATTAAAAAAACATGACATAACCAGAAGAATACCTGGACTGATGTAATTTGCAGTTAGTCCCTCTTGCTCCAGTATCCCTCCCCATCCAAGCCTTTGCTACCAAAGAAGATGAACCACCTTGCCGACTAGCTCTGATTGTGCTGGAACTAGGAAACTGATGTATTTCCTATCCCAAGATCCCACATACCATAAATCCCAATAACATATTCCTTCCCTTTCGATGAATTTTCGATCCTTGAGTTAACCCTCTCCTAAAGATTTATCCCTTCCTTTGTTACAACACTTTCTTTGATATTTTCTCGTAAACTTCCCCCAAAATAACCATCCCCCAAAACCCTTCAATTCCCTCTCTTTATACATTCTTACACCTTCCTTTTTCCTCCCCCCTTCTTCCACCTCCTTCTGTTTTACCATCTAACTCATATTAAAAATATTATGTATTATGTACTTCTTCTTAGGAAGTTAAATGCTATTAAAACTAGCTCAATTATATTTAAAGAATGAATTGTACATTAATTAAGTTTTCTCGAACTGTCCACTTTGGGACCTTAAGGAGAAGGTGGATCCATTATTGTCCTTATCTTTCATTTAATATGTTGAATTAAATAATAATTGAATAGTTATCCCGTCGACTCTTCGTAATTTGGAGTGGCAGTTTAATTAGTTTATCAATCTAACTTTGGATTCTTTTTTCTGACATGGTATTACTTTTATAATCATTTTAATGAACCCCTCTCTTGACTTATATGGCACATTCATTAAGTTAATAATATTTTACAAGGTTTTCGATCAAATAGTTTTATAATAGGAACTTGGTAATCAGATATTTTAACATATTCATTTATGGATTTTGTAATGGATAATCATTTTAGTTTAATGCCAACATGAGAGTAATATACTAATATCAATTACTATTTATTGTAATTAATAACATTACTACTACTAATAAAAATAATAATTTTATTATTAATTGATTGCAATTAATAACACCAACACTTATCTGTTTAATTGCTAAGATTAATGGCAACATAATAGTAATAATACTATCATCCATTACTATTTTATCGTAATTAATAACATTACTAATAATACTAATAATAACAATAATAATAATTCTTATTAATAATAATTAATAATAATAATAATAATAATATTAATTGATTGCAATTAATAACATCAACACGTGTCTTTTCAATCACCAAGTACCCTAGCACTAATCTAGTACACTTTTCTTAATAAACAAGGTATATTTACTGGTAATTTAATTAATCACGATTACTAGTTAAACCATACAACTATCCAAGGTTAATGTTTGCCAATGATATTTCATATTGACAACACTTCTCTTAATTGCTTATTACGATGTCTACATACAATTAACAAATAGTTTTGTTGACTTATTCTTACACATGCCCTAACAACTAAACATCCATTATCTGAATTGATCAATGTGTAACTATCCTATTGCCTACTACAACTTATACAATTATTAGATATGCTACATACTTGTATATTGATACTAGCATGCATGTGCAAGGTGTGCATGCATGGCCAGTACATGCAAAGGTTGAACATGTACTATAAACTTACCTCATCTTTCCTATGCATAAATTCTAATTGATACTAATAATCCTTAATGCAAACTTGACAAGTATGCATATATAATATGATTGCTTTAACATTCTCAGTTATTTAATAGTTACTCCCTTTTATGATTTCCTATCTTACATTTATGTTCTTATTAACTTAATCGGTTAAATAAGATGGGTACCGACCATCACTACCTCAGTATCACAAAATACCCAAACCTCAACAATACTAACTAACATATTCTCCCATCCTAACCTACGTTCACATCCTCCCTTTCCTTCCTCTGCTAATACAAAGTGGATGCTAACTATATTGGCCTGACCACACAGAACCTGAGAGTAGTAGCGTCGGCTTAGCCTCTCCTAGCAGGCATTTGACTGTCATCATCACAACAACTTAGGGAGCATGTCTCATCACTGCCATCCCACGACCTGGGAATCATAGTGGCATAGGGTAGGAAATACATCCATCCCTCTCAAGATGTTGGGTCTATACCCTATCAAACCATACTATGTTGCTATTGATATTATTGGAATGTGTCATCGTATCATCACTTTGGTAATTAAGGCTCTATGCAAGATATGTACTACATCGCACTTCGCATCATGTGCCCAAATATTTCATAACCCTTGTACCTTGCGAGTTAGAACTTTGTAAACATACATTCATAACAATATTAAATCAATAGTTGGTCCATATTATCAACATTATTTCCTTTCATTGCATAAAATCATTAAATCGATCACATTATGGGTGGGTATCCATGTATCACATCATATCAAGAACGACAGTCAAACATACATTTATGAAACAAAGGAATCTCATGGTGACTACACCATAGTAATCTCATAAGTATAGTAACATCATTAAAATGATAACATCGTAACATGATAATCATAGCATCTGCATAAGCATGATAACATGATAACATCATAATCATAGCATAACATGATAACATCGTAGCATCATAATCAATATATAATCAGGTATAACATTCCAAAATATAGTTTACTCAGTCTAGCTGAGTCCAACAGATAATAAGCAAATACATTGTAATAAGTCTGACTCATAAACACTCCTAGCCAAAATATGGGGCATTACATACACCCACCAAAATACTTCTTCTCAGCCATGTATTCTGACAGTGGTCCAACTGTTCGAATGGGTGACGATTTAGAGATCCAAGCCAAAGGGATTGGCAGGATCGATATTGATGATGGGTACTTCAATAATGTTTTGTTTGTACCATATTTGGCAGCTAATCTACTCTCAGTGTAACAAATGAATCACACTAGTGAATCCAAGATATTAATATTTACTCCAGACACAGTGGATATAGTATAAATATCTACAAACAAGGTGTTGGCATAGGGGTTTTGTGATCATCATACAAGAATGCACAAATTCTCCCATTTCCTTCCCTACTCCAGAGGGAATGCGCTTTTGTCACATGCCAATGAGACAAGCATGTTCTGGAATGAGAGATATTTCCAACTCAACTACAGATACCTCCAGGCATTGAACAAAGAAGGCATGGCGGAAGGGCTTCCTTCTATCAAATTCTCAAGTGGCACATGCAAAGGATGTGTAGTGGGCAAGTATCCAGAGCACATCCATGAGAAAGGGAAATCAAGGAGAGCTATCCAAGTGCTTGATTTTGTGCACTTAGATATTATTGGGTCTCTTCCCACACCCTCTTATGGAGGATCAAGGTATGTTTTGGCTCTCATAGATGATTTCTCAAGGTTCTGCTAGGTATACTTTCTCAAACTCAAATATGAAGTTTTTGAGACTCTTAAAGTTTGGAAATCCCCAGTTGAGAATGCATGTGGGAACAAGATCAAGGTCCTTAGGACTGGAAATAGAAAGGAGTACATGAACAAGAGTTTGCAGTAGCTTTGTGAATAATGTGGCATCCAAATGCAGCATTTGGTGCCCTACACACCACAACAAAATGGTGTGACAGAGCGCAAGAACAAGAACCTCAAGGAGATGATAACCTATATGATTGAAGCAAAGGATTTGAATCCTAATATATGGGATGAATCCATTAACTATGATGCATATGTTAAAAATATATTTACTCACAAATATATGGATGGAAAAACACCATATGAGGCTTGGTTTGGTCACAAGCCAAATGTTTCTCATTTCAAAGTCTTTGACTCAAAGTCTTGGGCTAGGATTCCTCCAGAGAAGAGAAAGGCACTGTAACCTCAAAGAAAGGAGTCCATCATGGTTGTATATGATGAATATGCAAAGGGATACAAGCTCTTTGATCCATCATCTCAGAAGAACTTCATTGAAAGGAGTGTGCAATTCAGAGAAGAACTCATGGAGGAGACCGGATTTGCTCAAGGGGAATGATGAAATACTCCACTCCAAGATGATGTAAGTGATGATTATTTTTCTGATATTTCTGAAGATGATGATGAAATTAATTCAGATCATGGATCACCCACTCGTCCCAAATGGGTTCAGCATACTCTTGAAGCAGCAGGAAATCTAGCTGGTAATCCACTAGATCCTAGAAAGACTAGATCACAATTTCACACTGCTTTCTCTGCATGTGAAGTGAATCTTGTTGAGAAATGCTTCATGATGGTTTTATCTAATCCTAAAACATATCAGGAATCTTCACTTGACCCAATATTCCCAACAACCATGCAAGAAGATTTAAACTCATTGCAAGAAAATGAGACTTCGGAATTGGTTCCCTTGCCCTCCAAGAGGAAATTAGTGCAATGTAAATGGGTCTATAGGACCAAAGTGGCTGCTGATAGTCCTGATATCAAGTATAATTCTAGGTTGGATTCCAAAGGCTTCTCTCAAGTCCAAGGAGTGGACTATACAAATACATTTGCACCACTTGCAAAGATGCACTCTATCAGGCTAGTTTTAGCCATTGATGCATCTAAGCGTTGGGAGGTTCACCACATGGGTGTGAAGAGTACATTTATTCATGGTGAAATTCAAGAGGAGATATATATACAGAAACCTTAAGGTTTAATTGAGTTTCCTTCACTTGTACTAAGGTTAAATAAGTCTCTCTATGGCCTTAAGCAAGCCCCTAGGGCTTGGTATGCCAAGATGGACAATTTTCTGCTCTCACTTTGCGTTGAAAAATGAAAATATGATTCTAATGTGTACTTGTAGCATGTTTTTGATGTACTACAGGTCATAGTCTTGTATTTTGATGATATTTTAATTACAAGTAGCTTCACTAATGAAATTGGATCGATTAAATATTCTTTTCATAGTGAATTCCCCATGATCGATCTTGGATTGTTGAAGCAATTTATTGGTTTGGAAATTGAGCAATCTAAAGTAGGGATAAAGATCAGCCAGAAAAATTATGTTGTAGCCATGTTATTGAATTTTAAAATGGATGAATGTAAGGCAACCAAGTTCCCATTCCTTTCAGGTATAAAACTAGGTGAATTTGGTGAGTCTCCATTGGTGGACAACTCGTTGTACAAACAACTAGTTGGGAGTTTACTGTATCTTACACACTCTCAACCAAATTTGGAATATGCTATAGGTGTTGTAGCTATATATATGTATCATCCTAATGATATCCATCAGAAGACAATCAAGAGGATACTACACTATGTGCAAGGAACCAGACACTTTGGGGTACGCTATGCTGTTGGTTTTCTACTAGAACTAGTTGGATTTTTTGATTATGATTGGGATGGAGATTCCAATGGCATGAAATCCACTTCAGGTTATGTATTCATTCTTTCACATGGTCCTATATTCTCTTCAAGCAAGAAAAAACACACCATATCCCTATCTTTAGGTGAGGTCGAGTACAAAGGAGCAGTGAACGCAGCTACATAATGTGTGTGGTTGCAAGGTATTCTTTGAGAGCTTGGAGTTGCATTTGATTCACCCACAGTAATTTGGTGTGACAATCAAAGTAAAATAAAGATTTCCACTGATCTAGTGCAGAGATAGAGGACCAAACACATTGAGATACACATGCACTGCATCCAGATCTTGGTGCATGATCAGGTGATAGCCTTGCAGTATTACCCATCTACAGAGCAAACTGCTGACATTTTCACCAAGAGCTTCACATAGAAGACATTCACTTATCTGATATCCATTCCTGGAGTGGGTGATACATGGTGATGGTTACCATTCAATTTCATATTTTTGGCTCCATGTCTATTTTTGAGGGGAGGTTTTGTTCCCACGTGGTTTTCCTCCTTACCTTTTTTATATGGACACATAAATTTTTTTTCGTATTAGGTGACTTGAGCCTTGGTTTCTAAGGCCTCCATATATTTTGGTTAATATGTACTAATTTAGGATTAAGGTGGGGTGTTAGAGAAATAATCCACCTTAGTACCATGATCTTATACCTTAGGCACATTTCATTTTCTTCCATGCAGTGTTCCATGGTCTAGACTTAAGGATATTGATCATTTACAGATAGTTGAGGTGCTCTTGGTTGATCATTCTGATAGTTGAGGCATCCCAGTTGATCATTATGACTAGAATGAACCCTCATTTATGATTGGACAACCTTGGTGCACTCCCCCATCCCCAGATTCAGGGAATGTTTTTGAATTTAGGCACTGGTGCATGATTGTGGTGATTTTTTGCCTTCCTTGGGCCTTTATTGCATCATATAGCCACTCCCACTCACCCATGTGATCAACCACGCATAGAATGCCTCTAGTTATGTATCAGCATGCATCACCCAGGTTCACACTTACATTTGTGACCGTTTGGGATGATTAGGAAGCTGATTGGTCCACCCAGGGGCGTTTGAGGGTCAAATCATGGTCTGACACTTGTATGCTTCCAGATGGCCTCCAAGGTCTCACAAATTTTCCCTATTGTAATGTATATACGATCTAGACATAGTTACATGTTGGAAAATTATAATAATATTTGTTGTTGACTTCATGTGTATATACTATTTTCACTCTTTCAACTATTTTGTGCATATTTTGTGAGCAATATCGAATTGTGAGAATATCCTTGGATCCTAGATCCTATTGTGAATCAATTCTTACAAGTCTCATCATCTATGTAATGTTGTAATATTTCAATGTAAATGGTTCTATAGGAACAAAGTGGTTGTTGATGGTTTTGATATCAAGTATAATTCCAGGTTGGTTTCCAAAATTATCTCAAGTCCAAGGAGTGGGCTATATAGAGACATTTGCACTGGTTGCAAAGATGGATTCTATCAAGCCAGTTTTAGCCATTGCTACATCTAAGTGCTAGGAGGTTCACCGCATGGATGTGAAGAGTGAATTTCTTCATGGTGAAATTCAAGAGGAGACCTATATGCATAAAAATAAAGGTTTCATTGAGGATCCTTCACTTGTATGCAAGTTAAATAAGTCTCTCTATGGCCTCATGCAAGCCTCCAGGCCTTGGTATGCCAAGATGTACAATTTTCTGCTCTCGCTTGGCTCTGGAAGATGTAAATATGATCCTAATGTGTACTTGCAGAATGTTAGTGATGTATTACATGTAATAATGTTGTATGTTAATGATATTTTAATTATAGGTATATGCACTAAATAAATTGGATCGATTAAGTCTTCTTTGCATAATGAATTCTCCATGACTGATCTTGGATTTTTGAAGCAATTTCTTGGTTTGGAAATTGAGCAATCTGAAGCAGGGATCAAGATCATCCAACAAAATTATGTTGTAGACATGTTATTGAATTTTAAAATGGATGAATGTAAGGAATCCAAGTTCTCATTCCTTTCATGTATAAAACTAGGCGAATTTGGTGAGTCTCCATTGGTGGACAACTCATTGTACAGACAACTAGTTGGGAGTTTACTATATCTTACAAAATCTTGACCAGATTTGGAATATGTTGTAGGTGTTGTAGCTAGATATATGCAGTAGCCTCATGAGATACATTGGAAGGAAGTTAAGAGGATCTTGCACTATGTTCAAGGATCCATACACTTTGGGGTATGCTATGTTGTTGGTTCTCCACTAGAACTAGTTGGATTTTCTGATTCTGATTGGGATGGAGATACCAATGACAGGAAGTCCACTTCAAGTTATGTATTCATGTTTACAAATGGTCCCATATGATGGTAAAGCAAGAAACATCACACCATATCGCTATATTTAGCTGAGGTTTAGTACAAAGGAGTAGTGAACGCAACTACACAATGTGTGTGGTTGCAAGGTATTCTTCAGGAACTTAGAGTTGCATTTGATTCACCCATAGTCATTTGGTGTGACAATCAAAGTGCAATAAATATTTCCACCGATCCAATGTAGAGACAGAGGACCAAACACATTGAGATACGCGTGCACTACATCTAGATCTTGGTGCATGATCAGGTGATACTTGTAGTATTTCCCATCTGTAGAGCAAACTGCTGACATTTTCACCAAGAGCTTCAAAGAGAAGACATTCACCTATCTGAGATCCCTTCTTGGAGTGGGTGATACATGGTGATGAATACCATTCACCTTCAAATTTTTGGCTCCATGTCCATTTTTGTGGGGAGGTTTTTCTCCCATGTGGTTTTCCTCCTTACCTTGTTTTTATGGACAAATAAAATTTCTATTGTATGAGGTGACTTGAGCCTTAGTTGCTAAGGCCTCCATGATATTTTGGTTAAGCTATACTAGGTTAGGATTAAGGGGGTGTGTTAGAGAAATAATCCACCTTAGTACCATGATCTTATACCTTATGAACATTTAATTTTCTTCCATGCGATATTCTATGGTCTAGACTTAGGGATATTGATCATTTACTGATAGTTGAGGCACTCCCGGTTGATCATTTTGATAGTTGAGGCACTCCTAGTTGATCATTCTAATGGTTGAGACACTTTAAATTGATCATTCTGATTGGTGGTCACCCTCATTGATGACTGAACAACCTTGGTGTGCTCTCCCATCCCCATATTCAGGGAACATGTTTGACTTTAGGCATTAGTGCATGTTTGTGGGGGGTTTTTGGCCTTCCTTGGGCATTTATTTCCTCCTAGAGCCACTCCCACTCACCCATGTGCTCACCCACACCTAGAATGTCTCCATTTGTGTCTCATCATGCCTCACCTAAGTTCACAATTGCATTCATGACCGTTTGGGATGATTAGGAAGCTGATTGGTCCACTTAGGGGGTTTTGAGGGTCAAATCATGGTCTGGCACTTGTATGCTTCCATATGGCCTCCAAGGCCTCACAATGTTTCCCTATTGTAATATATATATGATATAGACATAGTTACATGTTGGAAAATCATAATAATATCTGTTGTTGACTTCATGTGTATATGCTATTTTCACTCTTTCAGCTATTTTGTGCATATTTTGTGAGCAATATCGAATTGTGAGAATATCCTTGGCTCCTAGATCCTATTGTGAATCAATTCTCACAAGTCTCATTAGCTATGTAATGTCGTAATACTGAAACATGAAATACATTATGAGTTCTATGCAACTTGGTTGGCAGTGAAAACGATAAGCTACCGGTCTGATTCTCTCAAGAATCTCGAATGTCCCTATGAAGAGAGGTGACAACTTAGTCCCTTTTCCAAACTGAATGGTGATTTTATTTGGTCTGATGTGAATAAATACGTGATCCCCTACCTCATAAACTCTATTTTATCTGTGTGCATCGACATAACTCTTCTGTCTATCCCATGCTTCCTTTAACCTCTTCCTAATTTGTACCACTTTCTCTTCCATCTCCTGAATCAACTTAGGTCCAACTAAAACACGATCCTCCAACTTATCCCAACTGAGTGGATTCTTGCATGGCATCCCATACAATGCTTGATATGGAGGCATACCAATGGAGTTGTGATGACTGTTTTTATATGCAAACTCCACTTGAGGAAGATATTTTTCCCATTGTGTCTGCTGATCTATAACATACATCCTAAGCATGTCCTCCATCACTTGATTTACCCTCAATTTTTGTCCATCCATCTCAGGATGATAAGAGGAGCTTAAATTCAACTATGTCCCTAATGCTGACTACATGCTTGTCCAAGATTTGGAGGTAAAATTAGGGTCTCGGTCAGAAATTATCTTCTTTGGAACTCCATGAAGACGTACAATCTCATTTATGAATACCCTTTACACATCTGTCACATCATATGTGTCTCTGATTGGGATGAAGTGAGCACTTTTGGTCAGTTTGTCTACCACCACCAATATAGAATTATGCCTTAAAGAGGTGAGTGGGAACCCTATAATGAAGTCCATAGAAATGACCTCCCATTTATTCATAGGAATATCATGAGGTTGTAAGAGACCGACTGGGTGTCGATGATTTGCCTTTACCTGTTGAAACTTGAGGCATTTCGAAAACAATCCGACTACATCGCTCTTCATACCCAGCCAGAAGAAGAGCTTCTTCATGTCAGCATGCATCTTCTTCACTCTTGGATGCACACAATAATGTGCTGTATGGGCCTCTCTAAGGATTGTTTCCCTGATAACACCTTCTTTAGGAACATATATTCTCCCTTGATACGGAAACAATCCATCTTCCTCAATATGGTACCCATCATACTTCGACTCTAGCTTCTTCCCACTCTGAATAGCTGAGGTCACCTTTAGATACCAATTGTCCCCCAAAAGTTGTCTGAGCACTCTTTCCTTCAAGTCCACCTTTAAGGGAATTAAGGAGAAAATCCTCGGACTTCGGCTTAAAGAATCTGTGACTACATTCTCCTTTCCTTTGATATATGAGATACCAAATTCATACTCACTCATGAACTCAGTCCATTGCCTTTGCTTAGCATTATATCCCTTTGTGTAAAAATATATTGTAAGCTTTGATGACCTGTTTTAAGTGTGAAACTCTTTCCAACAAGATAGTGCCTCCATAATTTTATTGCCAACATTACTATTTTCAACTCTATATTATGTGTAGCATACTACTCCTCATGAGGATTCAACTTACAAGATTCATAATCAATTACCCCACCTTCCAGTATGAGAACTGCTCCTAATCCTTACTTTGAGGTGTCAGTGCATACCATGAAGTCCTTATCCATGTCTGGTACCCGCAAGATTGGTGCACTTGTTAACGATCTCTTTAATTCAACAAAAGAAACATCACATTCCTTGGTCCACTCATATCGGATTCCCTTTTGTTGCAAGGTGGTGATGGGTTTTTCAATCTTGGAGAACCCTTCTACGAATCTTTGAAAATACCCCGCTAATCCCATGAAGCTACACAACCCATGCACATTCTTCGGAATTGGCCAATCCTTGATGGCCTTCACCTTCTCTAGGTCCACTGAGATCCCTTCTCCTGAGATGATATGCCCTAATTAGTGAATCTCCTTTTGAAAGAAGGAGCACTTTGACAATTTACCATACAACTTATGTTCCCTTAAGCAAGTCAATACTAACTGAAAGTTCTCCTCATGCTCCTTTTCATTCTTAGAATATATAAGAATATCATCTAAGAAGACATGAACAAAGCGGTTCAAGTACTTTAAAAAAAGACCATTCATGAGACTCAAGAATAATACTAGAGCATTGGTCAAACCAAATGGTACCACTATGAAATCATAATGCCCAAATCAAGTTCGAAAAGAAGTCTTAGGAATGTCATTTTATTTAATCCTAAGTTGGTGATACCCTGAATGAAAATCAATATTAGAGAATACTGAAGCACCCTTCATCTTATTGAAGAGGTCATCAGTTCTTCACTGTGGCTTTGTTCAAATCACTGTAATCTATGTACAGTCGTAGAGATCCATCCTTCTTCTTAACGAATATCACTGGTGCTCCCCACGGTGATATACTAGGTCTAATTAGTCCCAAGTCTAACAAATCTTTTAACTGGATCTGTAACTCTCGAAGCTCTGGGGTTGTCATTCTATAAGGAGTTTCTGAGATAGGATCCGCATCGGGTTTTAGTTTGATCGTGAAATCAATCTCTCTTTCGGGAGGTAATCTTGGTAGTTCTTTTGGAAAGAAATCCTTGAACTCAGATAGTACTAGTTAAGAATTCAAGGAATGTCCTTTACAATTGCTCACCGTCTCAACTACAAAAAACTGGCATCCATTTCTTAAGCACCTCTTAGCTTTCATCGTGGAGATGAAACAAAGATATACTTTCCTCTTCAATCCTTGGATTTGAATTTCTCGACCTTCATCATCAAGCAACAATAATTTCTTTGCATAAAAATCCATGAAATATCTATGGCCTTCTAACCAATCCATGCCGACAATGAGGTCATAGGTCCCCAAATTGGTGACATAAGCAACCAACTTAATCTTGCACACTCCCAAGTCAACTTGACACCCACTTACCTTAATATCTACATTTTGCTTAACCCACAAATCCATCTTGAACAATTCAAAATCATCATGCTCGCAGGATTCCAACGTGCATTTATCTAATGCACATGGTGAAATAAAACTATCTATTGCACGAGGATCAAATAAAATTTTAAGTTTGACATTGTTTACTTTACCCATGGATTCCACTAAAGTGGACTGATGTTCGGCTTGGTGGTTATGAACAACTGCATGAATTCGATGAGTGTTACTAGAACTTTACATGGGTGCTTTTCCTTCCCTTTTCTTGTGGCTGGTCTGGCCTTTATGACAATCCTATTGGAAATGAGGACCTCCACATCCCCTACAAGAGACATTGGGTGGTTCTTGCATGCTGCTGGTAGGAGTCCTATGGGATGGGTTCCTTCCCCTAGATCCTCTAAAACCTCTCGATCCTTTGTAGGAAATTCCCCATGTTCATCATGGGTTTCCATGGGTTGTTGACGAAGCCTGCGATACTAAATTAACTGAAGTGTTACCTCTGGGGTGAGCCTGTTACCATAAGGAGGAGGTTTGGATTATACTCCTATGAAGTATCATTAGTGGGGCCTTCCATGTAACATACTGATTGGACCCTATCAACTTTCTTCCTCCCTTTGCATCTGATATATCCTCTGCATATCGATCATACTCAACTGCCATAGCAACTGAAGTTATCTTTTGCATCCGTATTGCGACTCCGATCTTGTAGTTGAGTCCATACACAAATCATTCCACATTTTGATCATCTGAGTCCAAGAATGGAACATACTTTACTAGTTCCATGAATCTAGCTTCATATTCTTCCACCATCATGTTTCCCTGTACTAAAGCATGAAAGGCACCTTACTGTTGTTTTTTGTAATAAGCTAGAAGATACTTCATGTTGAACCTCTCATCGAATAATTCCCATGAATGAATCATAGGAGTAAGATGCAATTGTATCTCCAGGTCCGACCACCAATTTAAAGCATCGACCTTTAGTTGAAAAATGGCCATTATAGCCTTGGAACTCAAGGTATACTCATTTAGTGCAAAGCAACTCTTCATGCCTTCAAGCCATGCTTTGGCATACTTACCGTGTTGTCCTCCAGAAAACTTAGGAATTTGGATCTTTTGCAGTTCTCTGGAAATATCCTGAAGTGGTTCCTGTCAGGGGCCTTGTTCCCTCTCAGAGTTTTCTCAGCTCACCAGCATGGTTTTGACCTCTATGAACCTCTCGAATTCGCATTCAATGTGGCCATAATGGTTTCCAAGGACCTTTGTATGGTCTCCATCTCAGGAGTGGAGGTTTTCCTTGGCGGTGCTTGTGGCGGCGATGAGGGTAGTCAACCTCGGCCTTGACCTCTATGTGTTTGAACAATGATATTCCCTGGGCCATTGAAATAAAATCATATCCCTAGTCTTTCAATCGTATACTTGCATAATTAAGATCTAGGTATACAAACACTATATAGAGCATGTGTAGGGGATAATTTGTGTCGTGAAATAATAATTCATTAAGATTAGCTTAAAACATGCATTCCCATTTGTATTAAACGATTTCATCATGTAGTAAATCAATGTCCTGTTGTTCAGCTCATAGTGTTGGTCTAAGTGGTGTCTTCTTTTTGGGATTTCATGTTTGTTTCGTCTCTTTGACTATATGTTGAATCCTTCACAATGATTTTTCCAAGTATAGAAAAACCTAAATTTAAAATGTTATAGCTTAATCTTAACATCTAATATTAAGTGAGAATTAATATAACATTTAATATTAACATCTAATATTAAAATCTAATATTAAGTGAGCATTAATATAATATTTAATTAACATATAATCTAAGCATAATCATGATCTTGAATTAATTAAAACATAACATATAATTTTAAATAACAATTTATAAACTAATGATAACATCTAATCTAAAATAGAGCCCGCACGGGTATGTCTCATTGGAGGTTCAGTTGTTATGAAGTCACTTGTTGTAAATTGGAGCAGTTGAGTTGTTATGAAGTCACTTGTTGTAAATTGGAGGTCACGAGTTCAAATCCCACACGGATTTACTTGTTTCCCATGTCTTGCGGTTGCGGTGGGTGTGGGGAACCTAGGGATACTAGAGATATAGTGGTAGCAGGAATTGCAGATTCCCCTAGATACAAAAAACATCTAATCTAAAATAGATCATTAATTAATTATATTATAATTAATTAAATTAATTCATTATATGCAAAAGTTTATGAAATTATATTATAGTTAATTAAATTAATTCATTATACATAAAAGTTTATGAAATGTTAATTAACATTGAGAGTTTTATATTTAGAATGTATATATATTTTTAATTTAAAACTAAAATTTGAAACCTCACGTCTACCCTACTTCGCTCACTCGACAGACTTGAAACCTCACGTCTACCCTAGTGATGTACTAATAAGAGGAGCACAACTATACTTCCATTTGTGCAGGTAGTTTTCAGCGGTATGTACATGTTGTTTTCAGATGGATCTTGGGAGAGAAATTCTAATGTAATTTCTTGTCTTAAATTTGTAGATTTAGATACACTATATTGTAATTACTTTTGGGAAGTTTTATATGTGGACATGCCCTAAGGTCTAAGTATCTGAGCCATAACTTCGATACCATGTGTAATGCTCATCCTTTCTGGGAGAGCAAGGATTCAAATGTCTCTAATCTTTCTACTGTAATGAGTGAGTTGTTTATTTAAATTTTGCTTACTTTTTTTTGATGCTTCTATGAGTTTCTATGTTCTAGTCTTTGAGAGTAGTTAGTATCTAAGAGGATGTAAGTTTGTAACATGGAAATACTAATAGTTCAAAGTTTTAATATCTATTTACACTAGATGTACCTCTACAAATTTACTTCTGCAATATTCTAAGCATTTAACCTATACAATACATTAATTAAATAAACATGATATAACCAGAAGAATACCTGGACTGATTTAATTTGTAGTTAGTCCCTCTTGCTCCAGTAGCCCTCCCAGTCCAAGCCTTTGTTACCAAATCAGATGAACCGCCCTACCGACCAGCTTTGATCGTGCTGGACCTAGGAAACTGATGGGTTTCCTAGCCCCCGATCCCACATATCAATAATCCCAACAACAACTTCCTTCCCTTCTGACGAATTTTCGATCCTTGAGTTAACCCCCTCCTCAAGATTTCTCCCTTCCTTTGTTACAACACTTTCTTTGATATTTTTTCGTAAAATTCCCCCAAAATAACCATCCCCCAAAACCCTTCAATTCCCTCTCTTTATACCTTCTTCCACCTTCCTTTTTTCCTTCCCCCTTCTTCCACCGCCTTCTGTTTTACCGTATAACTCATATTTAAAATATTATGTATTATGTACTTCTTCTCGGGCAGTTAAATGCTATTAAATCCAACTCAATTTTATTTAAAGAATGGATTGTACATTAATTAAGTATCCTCGAATTGTCCACTTTGGTACCTTCAAGAGACGGTGCATCCATTATTTCCTTTATCTTTCATTTAATATGTTGAATTAAATAATAATTGAATAATTATCTTGTTGACTCTTCAAAATTTGGAGTGGCAGTTTAATTAATTTATCAATGTAAATTTGGATTCTTTGTTTGACATGGAATTACTTTTATAATCATTTTAATGAACCTGTGTCTTGACTCATATGGTACATTCATTAAGTTAATAATATTTTACAAGGTTTTCGATTAAATAATTTTCATAATAGGAACCTAGTAATCAAATTTTTTAACATATTCATTTATGGATTTTGTAATGGATAATCATTCTACTTTAATGGCAATCTCATAGTAATAACACTAATATTAATTACTATTTATCGTAATTAATAACATTACTACTAATAATAAAAATAAAAATAATTAATAATATAGTAGTAATACAAATAATAATAATTAATAATAAATTTATTATTAATTGATTGCAATTAATAATACCAACATTTACCTGTTTAATTACTAAACTTAATGGTAACATAATAGTAATAATACTATCATCCATTACTATTTTATTGTAATTAATAACATTACTACTACTACTAATAATAACAACAACAATAATAATTAATAATAATAATATTATTAATAGATTGCAATTAATAATATCTACATGTATCTGTTTAATCACTAAGTACCCTAGCACTAATCTAGTACACTTTTCTTAATAAACAAGGTACATTTACTAGTTTAATTAATCACGATTACTAGTTAAACCATACAACTATCCAAGGTTAATGTTTGTCAATGATATTTCATACTGACAACACTTATCTTAATTGCTTATTACGATGTCTACATACAATTAACAAATAGTTTTGTTGACTTATTCTTACACATTCCCTAACAACTAAACATCCATTATCTAAATTGATCAATGCGTAACTATCCTATTTCCTACTACAACTTATACGATTATTCGACATGTTACGTATTTGGATATTGATACTATCGTGCATGTGGAAGGTGTGCATGCATGGCTAGTACATGCACAGGTCGAAGATGTACTATAAACATACCTCATCTTTCCTATGCATAAATTCTAACTAATACTAATAATACTTCACACAAACATGACAAGTATACATATATAATATAATTGCTTTAACATTCTCAGTTATTTAACAGTTACTCCCTTTTATGATTTTCTATCTTACATTTATTTTTTTATTAACTTAACTGGTTAAACAAGATGGGTACCTACCATCACTACTTCAGTATCACAAAATACCCATCCCTTAACAATACTAACTAATTTTCCTCCCATCCCAACCTACGTCTGCATCCTCCCTTTCCTTTCTTTTCTAGTACAAAGTGGATGCTAGCTATACTGACTTGACCACACAAAACCTGAGAGTGGTAGCGTCGACTAACAAGTGAACCTAGCATCTCCTAATAGGCATCCAACTATCGTCATCAAAACAACTTGAGGAGTGTGTCTCAGCACTTCCCTCCCACGACCCCGAGTATTATAGTGACATAGGGTGGGAAATACATCCATCCTTCTCAACATACTGGGTCTATACCCTGTCAAACCACATTGTGTTGCTATCAAGATTATTGGAATGTGTCATCATATCATTGCTTTCGTAATTAAGGCTCTCCACAAGATATGTAATACATCACATTTCGCATCACGCACCTGACTATTTCATTCATAACATTCATAACAATATTAAATTAGCAGCTAGTCCATATTATCAACATTATTTCCTTTCATCGCATAAAATCATTAAATCGATGACATCATGGGTTGGTATTCATGTATCACATCATACATATCACATCATATCAAGAACGACAATCAAACATACATTTATGCAACGAAGGAATCTCATGGTGACTACAACATAGTAATCTCATAAGCATAGTAACATCATGAAAATGATAACATCATAACATCATAATTAGTATATAATCAGGTCGAACATGCCAAAATATAGTTTACTCAGTCTAGGTGAGTCCAACAGATAATAAGCAAATACAGTGTAATAAGTCTGACTGATAAACATGCGTAGTCAAAATATGGGGCGTTGCAATCCAAAAGCAGATGCTGTCATAACCACTGATCCAAAACCTCCTACATAAGAGAAATAACTTTCTATTTGGTTGTCCAGGGACAATAAATCGTTAGCTATGATTACTGCCACCAGGAGTGAAGAGGTGAGCCAACAAATTTTGACTGCATTTTTTTTTGAATCATTAAATACATTAAAAGACTTGTATGACTCACATTCTGATATGGAGGCAATTCAATTAATGTTAAAATTGTTTAGTTTGGAAGTAAAATATAATGATCCTATGTTGGTTGCATCTAAGATTCGAGAAATCATGCATAAGATCCAAGCATATGGTATGAAACCTGGCCTTCAACTTTCAACATTTGTAAAATATCTCTATTTAACTCACTCCAACTACCTTTATCCCTTGCAAGCAAGTGCCAAGTTCAAAGACATCACCTTGTTGATGTAATTGTAACTTCGGAATGTATTCATCCGTATTTCTTATGTATTGTAACCCAATTTTTATTCCGAGATGTATTGTAATGTATTTGAGTCATGTCATGCCCCGATGTTCCGATCGGGAAGTTTCTATAATGAGAAAGTCATGTCAAGTCATTGTGGGTAACCCTCCTATTTGTAAAGGGTTAAAGTCCCCATAGTTGTGGGGCCCTTGGGTTATTAGACTATCCTAGTGAAGTCAACCCTAGGTGAGTCATTGTAAGTTGGGGCAATAGTCCCCACCATTGTGTTACCCTCCTATTGGTCAGAGGAGGCAAAGTCCCCACAAGTGGTGGGGCACTAGGGTTATTAGACACTCCTAGAGATGTCGACTCTAGTAAGTAATTGTTAAGTGAGGTCGACATGTTGGAGTGCACTTCAAGTGAACGGAAGAATATAAATAGAGAGTGAGAGCCTCTCTATTTATCACTTGTGCAACACATCACTCACTCACTCAAGTGTGGCGCATTAGTGAGGAAGGAAATAATGGGACTAGACAGAAGAAGAAGACTACTGCTGTAGGGAGTGCATCTTACTGTTTTTTGGTTTTACCATTTTGGTGCTGATTCTATCTTTGAGGAAGTTGCAGGGTTTTCTCCTTTATGGTTTCCCCGAGGAAAACTCTTTGTGTCTCGTCTCTTGTGATGTGCTTATGTTTTATTGCTGTGCTTATTATTCTCTCAGTGAAAAGATCCTAAGATCATAATGCTAACTTATATGATGAAAAACTAACATGGTATCAGACCTAACCTGAGAAGAAGACATTGTGCAGCTGTAGAAGCTAGGGCTTCTCATTTTTTGGGTCTCTCTCCATAATCTATCTGCAAAATTATGCTAGGATGAATCTCCATTGAAGGGCGCATCTTTCTATCGAAGCGGAATTTGATTCCGAGCATTTTCAGTTTTCGGTGCGGAAATTAGGGATTTGTACAGAAGAGGAATTTTTGAGTGAGACCAGCATAGGATTGTTCTCCTCATCAAAACCAAATTTTAGAGACCTGGATCAATAAATTTGGTTGGGTGAAACTTTGGGAAAGTCAAACCCTAGTTTGACCCCGAGCTTGAAAAACCCTAAATACTAAAACTGATAAGTTGTGGTACAGTCGCTATATTCTGAGGTTGACAAAGTATAAGAAGCTGAAAATTGCAGGGGATGAAGATAAAATCCTGAAGAACACTGTGTCCAAAAATCAGCCTCAGATTCTCTATAGTCTGGGAGATATGATCCCTCCAAGTTAGGGTTCCAGCCTCTTCCAGAATTCATCCTTAAACATGACACCTGAGGAGAATTGCAATATCTTGGGCTATAGAGGTCCAAATGGAATTCCTGAAGATGTTCCAGAAAGGTCACGGATTGTAATTTTGTTGGCGAATATCAGACTCATAAAATGAACCAGTGACATGTGGCATGCCATACAACTTCGCTGTTCTGAATAGTCCTGTAACAGGTCACCTTGGGAAAAGGATCATAATCCCAAATGGTGAAACCAATTCTGATGAAACCTATGGTGTTGGATTAGGGACATGTGAGGTTACCTCAATAAAAAATTTCAGACATATAGGAGCAGAAATTTCAGAGATATCACAGAAACAGTAACAGGAATTACTACAGAAGAAATTGGAAAATTAGGGCTTCCTGTTCTGGGAGCTTCCCTCCACTGTTTTTAGAAAAGGAGTACATTGGACAGCTCCATTTGAAGAGATCTATATGTCTATCTAATCAGATCTGAAAGATTCCAAGTTCTGAAAATTAGGGTTTCTGTGACAAACCCTAGATCAGCCAGCTCCGGAACCAGGACAGTCACCTCAAATCGGTAAGATCTAATCCTTTGCTCTTTTCATTTGAGGTTCTCATTTCAAAGTGATCTATCACATCAGTTTGATGATAAGCTTGGTGATGTTCACAACCTCCAATAATTGAAGTATTTGATCTCTCTGAAGAAAATGGATTGGACACCTACATGAGTATAGAGGTTCCAGTTCCAGAGGGAGATAAGGCTAGAAGCCTTACATAAGAAGAACTTGGTCAAGGCCAAGAAGATCATTGCTGATTCAGTCATGAATCAACTTGTATTACAAGTGTCTCCCCAAAGACACCAAAGATGTTTTGATTCCTTGACCAAGCTATTTGAAGGAAAGAACAGAAATCAGAATATGACCTTAAGGAACCAGTTGAAGAATGTGAAGATCCAGAATGCAGAGACCATGCAATCATAAGAGTCTCTCAAATCAAGAACAACTTGAAGCGGTAAAAGAAAAAGTGAAGAATGCAGAAGTGGTGATGGCCACCTTGAATGGCCTCCTAGGATCGTGGAATTCATTCATTCAAGGAATGTGTTCCAGAAGGAAGTGATTACTTTCAGCAGACTCTGGGAAGAAGAAGAAGCTCGACTCATAAGAAGAGAAGAGAAGATGGAAGCAATTGAAGATCAAGCTCTCACCATCCAAAGAAGATCCCTCAATCGATGGGGAATATGAAGATCTCAACTCTTGAAGAACTTCTTATCCATCCTAGCATTTGGATAAGAAACGATGCTATCATGAATGAAGAAGGCGATGAAGCTGAAGTCTCAAGAAGTAGTATACCCACGAAACAAATAAAGATAAGTATTCAATTGTCATTTCATGATATTGTTTTGTTATGCATTTGTTTATATTCAGTTGATGTATCATGCATGATAGGATGTTTGCATTAACAACAGTATACTACTAATATGCATGTGATGGGTAAGTAGCTCATGGTGCTATACAAATTCTCCATTGCTACTTATCTAGAATGAAACCTCTTTGCTGACATATTGGATTAGTGCACAATCTCAATGTTGTCCTGGTAGCGATGGAAGGCATCTAGAAAGTTTCAGTGAGATATGGATGAATGTTGTATTGGCTAAAGTAGTTGCATGATCATATATTTATGCATAAGTATTTGCCAGTATGAATATTCCTTATGAAATGTTCTAACCATACAAATGCATTTGACTTGTAGGAAAGATCGTATACATAATCACCTACAAGCAAAGAAGAATGAAGACTTGTTCCGAAGAACAAGTGACGACATTTCAAGACAAAGAATAAATATGATGAATGCAGTGACATCATTGATGCAGAACCTTCCAGCTATAAAGAAGTAACTAAGAAGAAATGGAAGACCAGTTCAAGAAGAATGATGTCAGGGCGTAGTATCGAGACCTGAAGAGAAGTTCATAGTTCCATCATGCAGTAGATGGAAACATCGTGGGATATAAAGAAAGATTCGTAGCATGAGGCTTCTCACGAAAAGAAGGCCTAGACTACGAAGAGACATTTGCAGCCAGTAAGAGTTGAAACACATACATGATGAGGCTAATGAATATCTTAACCTTTGCTACAAGGTTGAAGATGCAAGTCTATACACTAGATGATCACATAGAATATTAGTAGCATAGGAAGCTACTTGTCACTCCGGTACAGAATGTTTTCAGTGCATAGAGCATAGAAGATAGAGGGAGTATGATGCTTCGCTTCAGAGGGAGTGACTACAGAAGATCCTGAGGTTTGACATCATATGACAGGATGGATAGATTACTGATGACTCTAAGCTTTACTAAGAGTAAAGAGGATTCCAACCTTTACTTCAAGGTTGAAGACGGAAGACCAGTGATACTCCTGTTATGTGTCAATGCACTATTGTTCTAGGTATGGAGGTGTGGCAGAGTGCAGATGGAATATTCATTGGACAAGGGAAGTATGCAGTAGAGATCCTGAAGAGGTTTAGGATGATGGACTACATGACCACACCTATGGCATCGAACATGAAGCTATTAAGTGATGCTTCATCAGAGACGGTTGATGCTACGATGTATCGTTAGATGATTGGGTCCTTGATGTACCTGAGACTAGATATTTTCCTTGCTGTGAACACATTGAGACATGTTCACCTGATGGTTGCAAAGCATGCAGGGGTACAATTGATTATGGGATCAAGTACGATGCGAATCAAAAGATTAACCTGGAGGGTTATGTTGATTCAGATTGGGCAGGCAGTGCCATCGATAGGAAGAGTACTTCAGGATGTTGCTTCAGTATGGGATCAGGTGTGATCTCTTAGTTTAGCAGGAAGCAATCTTGTTTGGCACTGAGTACAGTTGAAGTAGAGTATGTCGCAGCTTGTTCAGCTAGTTGTGAGGCAGTATGGCTACGGAAGCTATTGTCTGATATATTTGATCTCCAGTTGGATGCTACTTGTATACATTGTGTC
>LPNX010132099.1:69831-131237 GCA_001517045.1 Pseudotsuga menziesii | reverse complement strand
TATTGTAACCCGATGTTTATTCCAGGATGTATTGTAATGTATTTGAGTCATGTCATGCCCCGATGTTCCGATCGGGAAGTTTCTATAATGAGAAAGTCATGTTAAGTCATTGTGGGTAACCCTCCTATTTGTAAAGGGTTAAAGTCCCCACAGTTGTGGGGCCCTTGGGTTATTAGACTATCCTAGTGAAGTCGACCCTAGGTGAGTCATTGTAAGTTGGGGCAATAGTCCCCACCATTGTGTTACCCTCCTATTGGTCAGAGGAGGCAAAGTCCCCACAAGTGGTGGGGCACTAGGGTTATTAGACACTCCTAGAGATGTCGGCTCTAGTAAGTAATTGTTAAGTGAGGGCGACATGTTGGAGTGCACTTCAAGTGAATGAAAGAATATAAATAGAGAGTGAGAGCCTCTCTATTTATCACTTGTGCAACACATCACTCACTCACTCAAGTGTGGCGCATTAGTGAGGAAGGAAATACTGGGACTAGACAGAAGAGGAAGACTACTGCTGTAGGGAGTGCATCTTACTGTTTTCTAGTTTTACCATTTTGGTGTTGATTCTATCTTTGAGGAAGTTGCGGGGTTTTCTCCTTTATGGTTTCCCCGAGGAAAAATCTTTGTGTCTCTTGTCTCTTGTGATGTGCTTATGTTTTATTGCTGTGCTTGTTATTCTCTCAGTGAAAAGATCCTAAGATCATAATGCTAACTTATATGATGAAAAACTAACACACCTTTGACACCTTGGTAGAGAATATTGCAGACAAAGAGAAAGACTTTGTAAAGAAGAAAAGAGAGCATGGTGGAGAATCCCTTTGCTTTGTTTAGAAAGCAAATAATTATCCTAAATACCCTTCCAAGGGAGATATAAGCGAAAGAGGATGAGGAAGAAGAAATTTTAGAGATACAGCGGGAAGAAACAACTCAAGCAAAAGTTCAGATATGAAGTGCAAGCATTGTGGGAAGAATGGACATGAAGTAGATGAATGTTGGGTTGCTTGGGATTCCATCAGAGGAAGACACAATCAGAATAAAGAAGCAAAAATAAAAACCAAGAGGCTGGTAATTCCCTTGATTCTACTAATTTTACTATTGCACATTGTAATCTTAGCATTAATGAAATAACTTCTCTTTCATCTTACAAAGATTGTTGGATACTTGATACTGGTGCAAATTCTCACATGACTTTTAGAAAAGACTATTTTGAAGAACTGAATGATATTGAAAATGACATAGTATACTTTGAAGACAAATCTAGCCTCAAACCAAAGGAAATTGGTTCAATTAGGTTCAAGTTGCCTAGTTTCCCTAGTTTTGTGTTAAAGAATGTTCTCTATCTTCCAAAGTTGCAGAGAATAGTGTATATACAATAGCAATTCCATTCCATCCACATGTATGATGGAATTATAGAGATAAGGAAGTCCATTGAAAACAAGTTCATCATGATCGGGTATGAAGATGAAAAGTTGTTGAAATTGAGGGGCTCTTCTACAAGAGTTCAAAATTTTTCCTACACATATCGGTATGAAGAAGATAACTTTTCATCCACTTTATTGTGCCATGCAAGATTTGGCCACTTAAATTATAATAGTCTTCGTTTGTTAAGAAATAATGTTGTATATGGTTTTCCTGCTATTCCTAAGCAAAAGAAGAAATGTGATGCATGCATACTAGGAAAACATAGTAAGCATCCATTTCAAGAGGATAAATTCAGAGCATGTAGAAATTTAGAGTTGATTCACTTTTACTTGTGTGTCCCCATGCCAATTCCTTCTACAAATGGTTATAATTACCTCATGACCTTTGTTGATGACTATTCTATAATTGGTTGGGTATATTTATTGAAGACAAAGTATGGAGCATTTCAAACATTCAAGAACTTTTTCACACATGGATAACGAATCAAGCACAAGATAGTATTGGTACATTCCATTATGATAATGGTAAATAATACACCTCTAATGATTTTGAATACTATCTTTGTAAACATGGAATTACACATCAAACTTTATTTCCTTACAATCCTCAACAAAATGGTGTATCATAAAGGATGAATAGAACATTAATGAATATGGCATGATCAATGATGTTTTTCAAGAATGAAAAACTAATGTTTTTGGGTGATGCAGTAGTATGTGTAACATATTTGATAAATATAAGTCCATCTCATGGTATTGAAGGAAAGACTCCACACAAAATGTGATTTGGACACCTTCCTTTGGTTAGGAATCTCAAGGTTTTTTATTTCACTTGCTATGCCTTGATACTAAAGGAGAAAAGAAACAAACTTGGTGCTAGAAGTTGAAGATGCATTTTCTTGGGGTATTTAGACACTTCCAAGGCATATCGTCTTTATGGTGAGGTGAAAAAGAAATTTGTTGTTTCTACATATGCCATTTTTCTTGAAACTAATAAAAATGACAAGTCTATTGAAAGACAATATGATCATATTGATAATTTTTCACATCTAAAGACATATTATGAATTTGATAATGACATTCCACATATTGAAGGGGGATCCCGATCTTGGTTCAGGAACAATCTTTGGAATTTCCTTTTGAAGCACCAACACCCCCTCATGAAGAAAGTCATGAAGAATAATCTCTGACTACTTCAATTGAATAGGAGATTCAACTGGATGATGTGATTGAGAGGATTGGAAGATTGAACCTTGGATATAATGAAGCACCTCCAGATAATCAACCTCGATCATCAAGGAAGATTCTAAAATGGGCTATAAAGACACTTGAAAATGTCCATCCATATGAAGTTCTAAAGACACAAACGAGAATTTCAACTAGACAAGAAGAAGGAGGAGAAGCAAATAACTCAAGTGATGACATGTATGTCTCATTTGATTGTGAATTGAATTTATCTGCTAATTTTGAACCAATTTACTTTATAGAAACTGTTGCATGTGATGAGTGGAAAGAATCCATGCAGAATGAGTATGCATTAGAAGAAATTTGGGGTCTAAAATGGGCCTTATAAGAAAACGTGCCAACAATAAATTTTGTGAGTTGAAATTCAAGAACCAATAGAATTTCAATAAAATGACTCAACCATAATGGTTGAATTGACATATTTGTCATAAAAGAAAACTACTTTTTTTGTTCGTATTTTCGACATATCTCCCCGTGTTTTTACTCAAATTTCAGGAGAGAGAGCTTGTTGGATGCTGAATTTAACTCCGCATCCAACGAGTACCCACACTGCATAATTTTGATGGACCATGCTACCCCAAAAATAAGAAATACGTGAAAAAAAGTGATGATGATGTCAACGCCACATTTTTTAGGCATTTCTTGTTTTTGGGGGAGCGGGGTCCATCAAAAGTATGCAGTGTGGGTACTCGTTGGATGTGGAATTAATTTCCACATGCAACAAGCTCTTCTGCTCGGAATTTGAGTAAAAACACAGGGAGATATGTCGAAAATACGAACAAAAAATGTAGTTTTTTCCTTTCTTCCTCCAAAATTAATAACTATTATTTTATTATTTTAACTATTATTTTATGATTTTAACTATTATTTTATAATTTTCCTTAGGAGGCCCATTTTAGACCTCAAATTTTCTCTAATGATGCACGCATAAATAATGGAACCTAGAAGTTGGTTAAACGTCTAGTCAAAACCAAACCAATTGGTTACAAGTGGGCATACAATAACAAATACAAATTAGATGGCTCACTTGATTAGCATAAATTAAGGCTCATTACGAAAGGTTATGCACAAAAAGAAGGAATTGACTATGAAGAATTATTCTCCCTCACAACAAAATGGGATACCATCTGCACTTTTCTCTTCTTGGATGCAAAAAAAGGTGGAAAGTACTCCAAATGGATGTAAAAACAACTATATTGAATGGATACTTGAAAGAAAATGTCTTCATGTCTTAACCATAAGGTTTTTTATGAAGGGAAAAGAACACAGGGTATGCAAACTTGTCAAATCCTTGTATGGCCTGAAACAAGCACCTCAAGCATGGTCTAAAAAGCTAACCAAGCATCTTATAAATCTAAATTTCAAGCCGCTTATAATATTGATAACACAACATTGTTTGTGAATAAAGTTGGGAGACTCGATCTATTGTGTTTCTTATGGTATATGTAGATGAATTTTTAATGTCAGGAAACAATGAAAGTTGTATATCATCCATAAATAAATACTTGAAGAAAAGACTTGAAATGACTGATTTGGGACATCTTCATTACTACTTATGAATTGAAGTGACTCAACATCCTAAGTACATATTCATATCTCAAAGAAAGTATGTTGGAGAATTGTTGAACAGATTTTGCATGACAAAATACGACCCTCTCTCAATTCCAATAGAACAAAAGTTTAAGCTCACATCAAGTGAAGGAAAATAATTTGAGGACGCAACCAAGTATTGACATATTGTAGGAATCCTTATCTACCTTACCACCACCATACCAAATATTTCTAATGTTGTTGGAATTCTTTCCAGATTCATGCAAAAACCATGTGAAGTACACTGGTTTACTGAAAAAAGAGTTCCAAGGTACTTGAAGGGGACTCAAGACTTTGTAATCAAGTACACTAAGGTGGAAGAATTCAAACTCATTGGGTATATTGATTTAAAATTCAATGTCAAAAAATAGACATGCGTTTCCACTTTTGGATACACAATGAGTCTTGGATGAACAACTATCTCCTGGAGATCACACAAACAGTCAGTTCCAGTAGATTCGACAACAAAAGAAAAATATGTGGTAGTTGCAAAAGTAACAAAGGAGATTGTGTGGCTCAATATGATACTTGAACATTTTCATAAGCAAGAAAATTCCACTCCCTTATTGATCGACAACACTTCTGCAATTAAGCTTGTCAGAAATCCTAGATTCCATGATCGAACCAAGCACACAAACACATACCATATTATTAAGAGGGGGAATGTTGGAAACCTAATTTTTGGATTATGGGTCCACACTTATATAAATAAGGTAAATAAACTATGAATATGAAAAGTCATGTAGGAAGCTATAAAGGTTGGATGGTAGATGAAAATCAACCACCAAATGAAATGTATAAATAAATGCATTTGCAATGGAATAAATGAATTCGAGAGTTATTCAATTGACAAATAATTCTCTAGTTTTCAAGCAATAGTCAACTTCAAAATAAAGATTGCAAAGGACCTGGGTTTTCCATGCATTGTTTTGTTGTCTTCCATTTTCATATAAATTTTGAAATAGAAAAAGAGGGCTGATTGGTATGTGATGAAGCTAATATAATTTTGCTTCTACAAAGAAACAAGTTGTCAAATTTCTAGATGAAGATACACCACTGTTGACATAGATCCATCAATAGGGGTTCACTCTCTGTCAACACCCTTAACTCAACGATCTTGCTGAGCACCAACCTAGACAGGTTTTACCCTATCCAGCAACAGTTGCAAAGCAGATGAGGTCTCACCCGAGATGTCTGAGGGAGAACTATCAGAACCACATTTCCGCAGTAAGAAGGAGGAGTTAGCACATATACTATTCAAATATCGCATCATTACTTCACATATCCAAGCATTGGTTGATTTATCATAAATTCATATCATCACTCATCAGATCGCATCAACATATTCAGATCACAACAGAGGAATAATGCATAAAAGATCAACCAACATAACATGATTTAAAACATGAAAGCATCAAATCATTCATAAAGAAGCATCATACTACGTATCATTTACATTATATCGTAGGAAAACAGGAAAGCAGTAGATACAAAACACAGTGTTTTCATCACAAATCCGTCATGTCATATTACTTCACATCATATCGCAGGTTCTCAAAATAGTTCCATAGTTGCAACAAAATAGATAATAGTCTTTCCGGTCTTGCATCGACTCAAAGATGATATTCAACATTACATTCCTAGATCTATTTATAGGCTTGCTCCTTTTACATCATGGTCCACTTAAATCAATTTCCTAACTACTTGGACCAAAATCTACAAAATAATGGCCAAAATCTACAAAATATGACCAAAATATGACCAATCTTCCTTGCGTGCCATATTCCGCCTTGCGCATCATCCTTAGTGCTGCACAACTAATTATCCTCAAAACGACCTGCCAATAGCCCCCAACACAATCTTGTGCCTCACCCTTGAGCCACGTCACTTGGAAGAAATGTACTCTGATGTATTGATTTTAAAATCCTCGTACTGTTGCTTTACTTCTTCCACCTGAACCTTCATCTTGTCACTGATGTCTGTGCAATTCGCAACATCCTGCTGAGATGGATGATCCATGATTTTAGCGATGAATTGCTTGCAACTATCTTGCAACACCTGAAGTGTATTCACTTCCAGTTGCTCGCCGATATCCTAGAATTCTTCCAGCTACGTTATTCGATGCAGTTTCCGTTCCCTTGACCTAGTGACACGTTGTTGCAGAGCCTTAAACTCTGCCACTTTAGTCACCTACACTACCATATTCATTGATCAGATTGACGTCCTTAGTGTAGCCAAATAACCTTCAACTTCCTGCAGTTGTGTGTTTATATGCTCCAACTGCTCGTCCTAGACCACACTTCCCCAAAATTGCGTGCTTGCATGTGTAATTGTCTTAGTTTATTTTTCCATGTATTTGAGTTGCATCGCTGTATCTTCGATGGCACGTTTGCGCTCATCAACTACCTCTGGTGGCATACTTGGGTTCAAAAGTACCTGCAAATCCTCAATGTCTCTCTTAAAACCTGCATTGAACTAGCCTAACTTCTGTGCTTTGGCTACCACATCCAAGTCCTCCTCCATAGCTGGGAATTATTGATAAACATCGAAACCGACTTTCTCCAAACTTGCCCTGTCGTCTCACAGTTGTGCCTTTTCAACGATGAGCCTGTCTTGTACTGTCTTCAAATTCTCCATCTCTATTTTTGATGCTTCTTCTTGCTCTTGCGATTTCAAAAGGTGATCGCCTATGATATGTTCTCGGTCAACCAACTCTTGACTCACAACCCTCTGCAATTTTGCCAAATGTCTGGGTTGACATTTCATCGACATCCAACGAGAGCTCATGAAACTGCTGGAGTGAGGCGTTGACATACTGAATTTTAGTCTCAATCACATACGGTGGAATATGTACAATCCACACCCACTTCCCTATGTTTATCTCTCCTGACTTGTACAAAATGTTTGCTTCGAGAACCCTTTGCAACATTACATCAACTAAAGAACTCAGTCGAGTGTTTACCTCTTCAAATCCTTTAGTATACTGTTTCTTCAATTGCGCTTCACTTGAGTTGTTGTCGTTGTGATGGACGTGATGATATGACTCACTTGTTCCTCTACCATTGGCGATGTGTCGTTGGCCTCACCCTTCTCTTGACACTTCTTTGTTTTGGATTCCTTGAACCTTCGATCCTTTTCTGAATCCATGGGTTTCTTGATGATGCGTCATCAGACTCTTGCTCACTCTGTTGGTCGGGCACAGTATCCCCCGGAGCATCAGCTGGTGGACCCATCGCGACGTCCAACACTTCATACTCACTGACTGGTTCTCGCCACTCTGTAGGCTAGTCATCCACGATGACATCCAAATCTGTATGAGTAAGATTATAGTGTGTGTCCAACCACTGTCTCTTCTGGTTCCCTTCGTGCTTGCATGTGAATTGCATGTGACCCCATTGCAAACCAAACAAACCGTCGATATTTTATCGTTGATTCTTCTGAAAATCATGGGATATTCATGGCTGTGGCTTGCAACGCATTCCAATACAACCAAAACTATATTGATCAGTCTTCTAAACATTCAAATTTTTCTACATACCAGATATTTTGATACCTCGCTCCTTTTCATACTTTAGCGATTTCAACCTCCATGCCCTAGTAGTCCTTGGGCTCCATCCAAGAGACTAGCACGATCAAAATGATCAACCATCTGTAAGTGAACAGTTGCTTTCCTTCTTGTACCATTATCGCATCTTCGGTTAAGTGGTTCAGTGGAAATAATGACCAGTTCATCTGTACGCCTTGGGTGCACTACGCAACACACACAATGACCAAAAAAGTACACTAATTGGGTCTGTTTTTCCTCCCCACGTTCATGGCTAGGATATTTGCTACAATGCACACAACCTGATCATTAATCATATCCACCACATATGCTTGTTTATCATGTCGCATCCCAAACTTCTTCTTCAACTTTGCAGCCAGTCTTTTATCGTTATCCTTGCTGTGAAAGTATAGTGACAGATCGAGCCCCTGCATGGGTAAACCTGTGGTTTGTGAAATCAACTCTTGAGTGACTAGCACTGACTGGTCCAGCCACAGATATCCCCCATGAAAACATGCCAACAATTTTTTTGCACATGCGTTGGCTTCCACCAACCTTCTGAAATGAAACATATTGATGAGGCCTAAAAGCCCCAACCTCTCCAATCCCCACACCTAGTCATGCGGAGTGCACGGTTTTGGGATGCTGTCTACCCCTGTCTTTAGTATGAATGGATCTACTATGATCTCAGTCGATGTTAGTAGATCATGATCTTCATACTTCATCTTAATGACGTAGGGCACGACGTCAACAGTGCATTCCATCCCCTACGGTATTGTCGGCATAATGATCAGATACCTCTTGTTCTTCATTATCTTGCACAACTTGGAACTAGGTTTGCATGGAGGAACATATCCATGGATGCTTGCAGTGGACACCCCAGTCCTGGTCGTGGAGTCCTCGGCTCCTTATGTTGATGGTCATGCCTGCTCTATTGCTTCTGCCGCTTCCCGTGCATAAGTTCTCTTCATCTGCTTATTCGGCACAGGAGACTTGGGCCAATGAGCTTCCCTCTTCTTCTTCGGGATTGGCAACAATCCCACTGACATGCTGGATGGATACCTGAACTTAGGTTCTAACAACCAGGTATGATTGAATTTCATACGGTAAGGCATTTTTACATATTCTTCTCCATTTTTAATAAAATTAGGAGATGGTCTCAAAATCTGTTGAGCCTACCTAGGATTTGATTCTCGGGTTTTTCATTAAAATTAGATCTTTATGTATGTGCAGCATTTAATGAAATGAGGATTCAAATTTTGATTGGATGTTAGTATTAGAGGTATTGAATTAGTAAATATTGAAACATGGATAAACAATGCAATCATTTCCATAATAAAACTATAAAGGGAGCACATGTAAGGCTCCCGTTGATTGATCCTTCTTAAATAATGACATTCTTGTTGTATTGTATCAAGTAGAAGGGTCGATTGGCCCTTTCTCTTGCATGGTATTCTCATGGATAGGGATAAAGGAGAAGGGTATATAAACCCTTCCTCAAATATGGTATTCATGTTCGCATGTATATAATGGAAAGGTCAATCAACCTTTTCTTTAGCATAATTTTTTCTAAAGGGAGATCCTAGGTAAGGGTAGGTTGACCCTTCCTCCAACATATAATGCTCAATGAGAGGGAGCATGAAGTGAACCCATTGGGTTACTTCTCGAGCATCCATTATAATAGGGACAAATCCATATAATTCCTAAAGGGATAAGTACTTACTATTTAATAATACCACATATATGTTTTGTGATACAATGTACATGTATATAAATACACATAAAATATGATATGTCATGTCCTTTGGTAAAAGGTATGAGTATAATTAATTACAATATAATAATTATCGAATATTATCATAAATGACCACTATTATAATATATATGTTTATATATTATTACATAGATGTAATATACAAGTATATTACAAGTCCCTAACCCCCTTAAGAATGGTTTGTCCTCAAAGCATGGTCAAGGAGACTTTTGTTGATAGAATGAACATTTTGTTTGTAGTTATTGTTGATTAGACAAGGTCGAGGACATGAGCCAATATGATGCTCGAAGTATTGAACACTAGTGTCACATATAAAAGGGATCAATCCATCATAGATGGATTCTTTTTGGAACATATTGACGATAAGATTCTATAAATGATATTGTTTTTTGTTGGCTTCAATTTGTATTGGTAATTGGATGCTTCGATATGTATGAACAATGTTGGAATTGGTAAGTTGATTCTTGTACTATGCTCCATTTTTTGTAATTAAGAAGTTGTTGTGATATCCCTATACATTGGTCCTTCATAAAATTTGGGTTTATATGTTGCCATGAAAGTATTGCGACGGATCAGGCCCCTACATGGGAAACCCTGTGATCTATGAAATCAACTCTCAAGTGACTGGAACCGGCCAGTCCAACCACAAATAGCCCCCGTGAAAACATGCCAACAATTTTTTTTCACATGCATTGGCTTCCACCAACCTTTCGAAATGCGACATATTGATGAGGCCTAAAATCCCTGACCTCTCCAATCCCTACAACCAGTCATGTGGAGTGCATGCTATTGGGCTGTTGTCTGCCCTTGTCTTCGGTATGAATGGATTCGTTGTGATCTCAGTCGATTCCAACAGATCATGGTCATCATACTTCATCTTCATGATGTAGGGCATGATGTCAATGGTGTATTTCATCCCCTACGATATTTCCGACATCCTGACTGGATACCTCTAGTTCTTTGTTATCTTGTGCGGCTTGGAACCAGGTCTACATGGAGGAACATATCCGGGGATGTCTATAGTGGACACCCCAGTCCTGGTTGTAGAGTCCTCAGCTCTTGATTTTGATGGTATCGCATGATATACTGCTTCTTCCTTTTCCCACGCATAAGCTCTCATCGTCTGCTTCTTTGGCACATGATACTTGGGATGATGAACCCCCCTCTACTTCTTCGAGATTGGTGATGAGACCACTAGCATGCTAGCTGTTTCCCACTCAATAATCACCTCGACAACTAGTAAATCTCTTACATTGGAAATATCTACCGGTATTGGCTCACTCGGCATTCCTCATAATTTCCCAACAAATTCTCAACACTGCACCTCAACCTTACTCTTCTCTGCAACTCAACTCCGCAACTCCACCTTCACACCTCTACAACAACTTCAAAAACTCAATCTTCACAATGGTGATTTCAAATCGCAACCTGTCATTTATATCATGGAATCAACCGTGTGAAATATCTCTTAATCATTACAACCAAATCCTCCATTCATCACACGAATCTGCCACTGATCCTCCAAATCTAACATTTAGATCCGCCATGAATGTGCGTCTCGTACAAGAGCACCGACGGATAACTGGTTTAACTACTGCATTTATTGCCGATTTGACTTTATCGCGTCCCTACAGACATCGTGACATGGATCCCTAACTGCGACCTCAACTCCTTTACTTGCACGACCAATGGCTTCCAGTGCGCTATCCTCCTCAACGCCATCTTAACTAAAAACAATTTTTTTTCACCGTGAAATGATTAAAGCGTTGCGTAGTATCATGCTAGTCCTGTAGGGATTCAACCATTTTCCATTCACTAACTTAGGAAACATCACATCGTCTAATTGTTGCATCTATGTTGCGCCTCCCTTAGTAATGAAATTGATAACATAGGGACCCAACCAATGCATTTACAACTTACCTGAATGTTTTGCAAACTTACTATCATATATAATCACCAAGTCTCCTTGTTGAAAGTTATTTTTCTTGATGTGGTGATCATGCCAAGATTTCTGTCGATTCTTCTCAAGGCATTGATGAAATCTTGCGACAAATCGGTCTTCCTGTAGATGCACCAACTGAGCTAGGCATTCCAATGCTTCTTTTTTAGCCATTCCTCTTGCATCTACGATGCATAAACTTATAACAATGTATTCCATTGGCATGACTACCTCATGCCCATACACCAACTTGAACAGTGTCTGCCCTATCAACCTTTTTCAAGTAGTGCGATAAGCCCATAAGACTGCTGAAATATTCAAATCCTAGTCATCGTGGTGCACATTGAAAATATTTGTGATCACATGTTCCAACACATTATTAAACACTTCGACTATCCCATTAGCCCGCGGATGATAAGGGGTACTTTTTTTGTGCTGTATATGAAACTCCACTATGAGCGCACTGATGGTGTGATTGATGAAGTGGCTCCCTTGATTTCCCATCAATATCTTTAGACAACTAAAATGAGTGACAACATTGTCAAACATAAACCTTGATGTCATCGCTGTAGTGCAATCTACAACTGGTGTGACCTCTACCCACCTTGTCAAATAATCTGTTGCTGTGATGATATATCGTGCACCGGTTCTCTTTCCTGGTGGGTTGATAGGTCCTACAAAATCCACTGCCCATTTATCAAATGGATGCAGTGACACCTGAGGTACTAATGACATCTCATCCCTCTGTGATGGATTCCCAATTCTTTGACAAACATCTCAAGTCCTTTCATAGTCTGCCGCATCACTGTTGAGAGTTGGACACCATAGTCCAACATGGAGTACCTTCCTCGCAGTAGCACAAACTCTGTAGTGTCCGCTTGCAACTCCCGCATGTGCTTCCACCAAGATCCTTTCATATTCATGCGGTAAGACACATCGCCATAAGATCTCATTAGGTCCCATCTTATATAGTTCTCCAGCAATCAATTGGAAATCTATGGCTAGAACAAGCAATTGCTTCTTCTAATTTGTAGTCAGCCCTGCTGGTGTTTTTCCTCTCTCGAAAAACTGAACTATTTTCTCATAGTAATCATCAACCATTCCAAATTTGAATAGTTCGCATTAGGTAACCCATCTTCAATGTTCGTTGGTTCTTCACCTATCTCAATTCGTGACAAATGGTAAAGTCTTGCATTCAAGCGACCTGGATTCACAATTATCTCAAAATCAAACTCTTGGAAGAGGAGTAGACAATGACATATATTCCCCCCCAACACAAGCTTATTCACCAGGTATTTAAATGTAGAGTGATCAGTGAACATATTGAAATGACCTCTCAATAGATAGTGTCGAAACTTATGCAATGCGTATACCATTGGAAACCCTTCTCTCTCCGTTGTGGTATAATTCTTCTCCATAGATGACATCTTCCAAATGGAAAAAATCAATAGGGTGATCAATATCCCCTTTTCCTGGTTGCGCCAACTCCACTCCCAACACGGTTGAAGATGCATCGACATGGACATGGAACTCCTTCATCCAATATGGAAAAACCAATATTGGTGTTGTAGCCATCTTCGTCTTCAAGGTGTCAAAACTTCCCTGGCACTCCTTACTCCATGCGAACTACGCATCCTTCTTCAACAACTTCTCCATAGGTGCAGTGATCACAACATATCCTCTGATGAACTTGCGATAATATCCTATATAGCCTAACGTCACCCTAAGTTTCTTCACATTCGTAGGTGGCAGCAAGTTCAGAATCAACGTAATCTTGGCTGGATCAACAAATAGTCCTTTCTTACATACAATGTGCCCTATCAACATCTCGAAGGGCACACAAAATAATAATTTCTTTGAATTCAATGCAATATGATGTTGTCGAGATCTCTCCAACATCAGTCACAGATTTACAAGATGATCATTCACCAAAACATAAAATGTCCAGTAATCCATGTTTACTTCTAAGAACTTCTAGATAAAATCCTTGAACGCAACAACTACAATCTTGGAAAATATCAACAACATATTCTTCAGTCCAAATGGCATCACCATGTACTGAAATCATCCCCACTCAGTCACAAACGTTGTCTTATTCTGATCCTCCTTCATGATCTTGATATGATGGTAGCTAGAAAAACCATCCGTGAACTAGTATATCTCTTGACCACCTACTCCCTCCAACACTTTGTTAGTAAACGACGTCGAAAATGGATCATGAAGGCATGCATCATTCAGCTTCCCAAGATCAACGCAGATCTGAAACTCGCCTGTTTTCTTATCTTGCACAACCATAGGACTGATCCACTCCAATTCTTCAACTAGTTCTATGATTCATGCGTCCAGCATTCTGTTGAGTTCAGCATTTACTCTTTCCTTGTATCGTTGATTCAGACGATACGAACGCTGTCACATTGGATTCAAATATGGCTTTAAAGGGATCTTCATCTCTCCCAAATATCCTAGTATCTCCCTCATTTAAAAAAACTTTTTTGAAAACAGATCCTGAAACTCATGTAACAGATCAGTGATCTTTGCCATGGTTTCTTCATCCCAATAGTCTCCAATATTTGCAAAGTTTGGGTCCTCCTCTATCCCAATGTTGATCTTCTGAATCTTCAATGGCTGGTTAACTTTGTCCATCGACATCACAGGTGCCGCGATATCCCGCCTTCCTTTAGATTCTGAAATATTGATGTTTCTTGGGTCATATTCATCCTTAGGCCCTCCTGTTACATTGTAGCACCTCATCATTGACTGCATCATTGGTGTTTCATGTGGGTCCACAGGATATGCGACTGGAACTACCTTCAGAACAAAGTCGTAGATATGTTATAGCCCACTATGAATGACTGGATCAACATCTACAAAATTGAAGGTGTGACTGAAACAGATCGACAACTCCTCCCATGTTGTGATTTCTCTATGAAGCTTGATTGATACGTACCACTATCATGACATTTCATCCAATGTGTGCACAAAATCATGTACCCGCTCATCCTTTCGTTGCGGCACCAACATGGTCTGACATGCAATTAGATGACCACTGGTATTATTCCACCCATTATACCTCTCTGCTTGGTATTTTTCTGCTTCGCCGAAGTGAACTTCCATCGGCCCACGACACTATGACCACCCATTGATCGAATTATTATGTGTCTCCCACCAACGTGCTGGAGTAGCCTTAAATGATTTATCCAACTGCAACCATCTTTGTGGTTTTGACACCTTATATTCAAATTCAACAAGAAACTTGGATAATTAAGGAAATGCTTCATATACTAACAACTCAACAATCTATGTGGCAACTCGTCGTAGTGACTGAGTGATTATACTGCACTTCTGAATCGATACCTCATGCATTCAATTATGCCAATTCTCCAAGGCATCATGAGAGTTCGAAGATGCGGAGCTAGAGCTTCGCCAACCTAGCTCTCTGTCAGTAGTAGGATGGATGTAGTCTTCTAAGATGTTGTACGCATGATCCCACCCCCTTACAAATTCTTCCTTAACTGGTTCAACATACCTTCCTCCTTCATTTGGATCCATCTAGGCTATGAATATGATATCGTGGATCTCGAAAGTCATTACACGCTTCTTGAAATTGATCACCTCCAAACTGTCGTTGGCCCATCCAATACCCAATAGTGTAGGATATGAGATTCTGCCATCAATAATCTCAATAACATCGAAGTTTGTGTAAGTCCTCATTCCTTCAACTTCCACTACTAGATGCATAACTCACCCAATTGGTGTCACTCTGGCTTAGTTAGCTAGTGACAGTTGTGCAGGGGACCAAACCAACTATGGGCTCCCCATTTTCTGCCATGTCTTCTTTGTCAGAATGTCGATGTCTGAGCCTAGATCCAAGATAACGAAATCTACCTCATAATCCCCAATCTGAATATTCATTCTCATTTCTTTCTCAGTCTTTTTCTTGTGTAGGGAGTTCACAACATACTCCCTCCACCCCTTCTCTGGTCGATGCAATAGAATCATAGTCTCGGTGAGTGCATTAGGGTCTTTTTCCAATGACACAAAACATTCAAATAAGTTTTGCAAGGTACCATGCTGTCGTGATGGTCCTGCTACCAAAGTGGAATAAAAAATAGGTGGCATTTCATAAACATGAAACTTACCCGAATCTCTTCTTATCGCATCACGTGATTTGAAAAGAATGTGTCCCTCTCAGTGTCGACATCAAAATGCACCTTATTCTTTACAACCAGCCGGATTTGTGGAATCGAGCTATCATCTCATGTCGTCGCACCTCCATGAGTAATGATAGTAACATCAACATCTTGAAATCTGGGTTCTGCTGAGATCTTCGCAACTGTTGGTCCTTGGTTCTGGTTCGGTGGTAGATTCACTAGATGGTTCGCATTTTGATTCACATTTTGATTTTGGTTCTTATTCTAGTTCTCGAGCTATGGAGCATTCCTATCTTACCACTTCACGATTAACTATGGACATTCTTCCACTGTGTGATCCACAACGATACAATAAGTACATTGCATTGGCAGGTTCAGACAATCTATTTGATAATGTCCCAACACTCCGCAGTTATAAAACTACATAGGTCCGCGACCTTGTCCTCCTCCTCGACCAAAACCTCTTCCTCATCCTCCTTAGAACCCTCGACGAAATCCTCCTTGCTGCTGATATTGTAGTTGGTTAAACTACTGCTTTTGCTGCTTGGGATTTGACTGCTGTTGAATATATTGCGGTTGGGTATACTATGGCTGAGTATACTACAACTGCTGTAGAGCATATTGCATCTAGTTATACTATGGTCGTGGTGGAGAAAACTGTTGTTGTGGTATAAACTACAGTTGTGGCTGTGGTACAAATTGCGAATGTGGCTGTGCCAACTGTGATGGCTATTGCGATAACGGTCTATTCACTAGTTGATGGTCTTATCCCTTCACATAATATGCATCCATCATTCTTTCTTGGAGCAGCTCATATGCTTGACAACCCTTGTCTTCACGACCAATAGATCGACAAAACGTGCAATACAAATTAGTTAGCTTTGATACTATCTTCTGTATGAACACACAATCCTCATGTCGATGTCCATGTACTTGAAAAACATGGCCCATGTCATGCCACCATGACTCAATGTATTTGGAGCTCCCGACAGTAGATCATTTCGAAAATACAGGCACTAATCCTTATGATGTCCTTTCGCTTGACATTGAGTACACCATATTTCTTCATGATGCTCTCTTCCCTTCTTGATGTCTTGTAATTGGATCATCAGGTTCGTAACTTGCGATTGAATCTGATTCGGGCCAACTCCAGTCTCGCCAATAGGTGAAGCCTCTAGCTTCATCGCGATCTTTAGAGCCTCGCTCCATGTTGCAATATTTTGCTACATCAAAGGCATCTTGATATGTGATACTAACACTGTGATGAACCATTCCTTGTGCTGTACATCACTCATTCCAAAGTTGACTTTTGCCATTAGCGTCTTGAATCTCTGATCAAAATTCCAAATAGTCTCATTTGGATATTGCTTGATCTCCTTTAACTTTGTGATATATTGTGCCTCAGACTTAGGATTTCTAAACTCCTTGATTAACCATTTTCTAATGTCTTCCAAAGTCTTCGCTAGAGTCCCCTTGGGAACTTGTGTAAAATTCATGTACCAATCAAATGTGCAACCCCAAAAGGTTGTCGCCAACTGACCCTTCTTAACATCATCATCCTGCGGTTTCTTTACAGTCCAAACTGCTTCATACAAAAACTAGTATTCTTCAGGATCCTTAGTCTCGTTCCCATGAAACAGAGGTAACTTTACATCATCTCCCACGATCTTGGGCCTTCTTCCTATGTTCACTGATCCGCTACTATTAGAGTGTTGATGAAATGCTGGACAACTTGGTGTTGAGCTCGTATTTCTTCCTGAGTGCGACGCAGTGCACAGGGGTCTGGGTACATTGTTACTATGGTTTGGTATTTCTTTGGGCTCAAGAATAGCCTAGTCATCTCCTTTATCACTGTAGGGTCACTTCGTCCCTTGTGATATTCTCTCGTAGCCTCTTGTTTTGGTCGCAACATGACTCTCCTCAGTCCTCTGCCTCTTCTCATACCGAAACCTTACTCCACTTCACAGAAGACCACTTCCTTCCTCGGCTCTCCTCACAGTCTCTTCATAACTCCCATCCATCTACCCCATATCATTCCATCCAAACCTCTTCTTCACGGTACTCGCAGCCTCCACACACCAAGGCTCTACTCATCGGAGTTCATCTTCAATATTCCTTTTTCACAAATGAGCATATTAATCGACAATTGCAAAGATAACGGAAACCTACCTCTTGGTCCTTTGAAGAACTCCCTTTCCACGTGGCTGTAATATTTGACTGTGTCAATTGCAAACTCAGTGATGTAGCCTTCAAAGATGTTGTCAAGCCAAAGTTTGACAACCCTTTGATGCTCTGTTATCTACCTCCTACAGCTGCTGGATCAATTATGGGGTACCAAGTTGGTTTGCCTCCTTGAAAATTTGTCTTGTGATAGGTCAATTGTTCCAACCACTTGTACAAGATGATCAGAAACTCAGAAAAGAAGTATTCGTGGATATCAGAATATAGGTACCTTCCCAACCACTCTTATGTCGTCAATCCAGGGTTCTGATTCTCCTCTGCTGCAAATTCTCGAGCCTTCTGGTCAAACCAATATTGAATCTATGGTCTTGTCGGATGCCACAACATGTCCTCCTTCTCTGCGCACTACGGTCCCAACAACGAACCATTTGTTGACATAGATCTGTCGATAGGGGTTCACTCTTTGTCGACACCCTTAACTTAGTGATCTCCATGAGCACCGATCTAGATAGGTTTTACCCTGTCCAACAACACCTACGAAGCAGATAAGGTCTCACCCGAGGTGTCCAAGGGAGAACTATCGGAACCACGTTTCCACAGTAAGAAGGAGGATTCAGCGCATCTACTGTTCAACTATCGCATCATTACTTCACAGATCCAAGCATTGGTTAATTTGTCATAAATTCATATCATCACTCATCAGACCACATCAACATATTCAGATCGCAGCAGGGGAATGATGCATAAGAAGATCAACCAACATAACTTGATTTAAAACATGAAAGCATCGCATAATTCAGAAAGAAGCATCATACTATGGCTCATTTACATTATATCACAGGAAAACAAGAAAACAGTAGAGACAAAACACAGTGTTTTCATCACAACTCCATTATGTCCTATTACTTCGTATCGGATCACAGGTTATCAAAACAATTCCACAGTTGCAACAACATAGATAACAGTCTCCTGCTCTTGCATCGACTCAAAGATGATATTCAACATTACAATCTTAGATCTATTTATAGGCTTGCACCTTTTACATCATGGTCCACTTAGACCAATTTCTTAACTACTTGGACCAAAATATACAAAATAATGACCAAATTTTACAAAAGATGACCAAAATATACAAAATATGACCAATCTTCCTTGCACTCCATCTTTCACCTTGTGCATCAACTTCGATCTTGTGCATCATACTCGGTGCTGCGCAACTAATTATCCTCAAAACTGCTTGCCAACAACCACACATACGAGAGAACTTGTGTATGTGTACAATATCATAATATGTTTAAAGATAAACTTGAAATCAACCAAAATGATTCCCTTTTAACTAATGGTATTGTTTTCACAATTGAAAACATTATCTTTTTCCCACCCTCTCAACATGTTGGTGATTATATCGATATTATTTGCAAGTTGTTGCATTACAGAGTCCCTCTCCTAGCCACCAATGGGTTTCTACATGTTAGTGATTAGATATTTGAACTTAGGTTCTAACAAGCAGGTATGATTGAATTTCATAGGGTAAGGCATTTTTATATATTCCTTCTCCATTTTTAATAAAATTAGGAAATGGCCTCAAAATCTATTGAGCCTACCTAGGATTTGATTCTCGGGTTTTTCATTAAAAATAGATATTTATGTATGTGAAAAATTTTGTGAAATGAGGATTCAAATTTTGATTGTAGGTTAGTATTAGAGGTATTGAATTAGTAAATACTGAAACATGGATATACGATGCATTAATTTCCATAATAAAACTATAAAGGGAGCACATGTAAGGCTCCTGTTGATTGATCCTTCTTAAATAATGACATTCTTGTTGTATTGTATCAAGTAGAAGGGTCGATTGGCCCTTTCTCTTGCATGGTATTCTCATGGATAGGGATAAAGGAGAAGGGTCTATAAACCCTTCCTCAAATATGGTATTCATGTTCCCATGTATCTAATGGAATGGTCAATCAACCTTTTCTTTAGCATAATTTTTTCTAAAGGAGGATCCTATGTAAGGGTAGGTTGACCCTTCCTCCAACATATAATGCTCAACGAGAGGGAGCATGAAGTGAACCCATTGGGTTACTTCTCAAGCATCCATTATAACAAGGACAAATCCATATAATTCCTAGAGTGATAAGTACCTACTATTTAATAATACCACATATATGTATTGTGATACAATGTACATGTATATAAGTACACATAAAATATAATATGTTATGTCCTTTGGTAAAAGGTATGAGTATAATTAATTAGAATATAATAATTATTGAATATTATCCTAAATGACTACTATTATAATATATATGTTTATATATTATTACATAGATGTAATATACTTTTAAGTATATTACAAGCCCCCCACCCCCTTAGAAATGGGTTGTCCTCAAAGCATGGTTAAGGAGATTTTTGTTGATAGAATTAACATTTTGTTTGTAGTTGTTGTTGATTAGACAAGGTTGAGGACATGAGCCGATATGATGCTCGATGTCTTGAACAATAGTGTCACATATAAAAAGGATCAATCCATCATAGATGGATTCTTTTTGTAACATATTGACAATAAGATTTGATAGATGATATTGTTTTTTGTTGGCTTTGAGTTGTATTGGTAATTGGATGCTTCGATATGTATGAACAATGTTGGAATTGGTAAGTTGATTCTTGTACTATGCTCCTTTTTTGTAATTAGGAAGTTTTTGTGATATCTTGATACATTGGTCCTTCATAAACTTTGGGTTTATATGTTGATATTTGACATTCTTGTATTGATTGATTTGACGACGCCTTTATTAGTAGTAAGAAATGGAACGACAATATGTTGATGTTGATATGTTGTTGTTGATTCAATTCAATTTTTGGATGTTTCTTAACTAATAAAATTTCTTCTGCAATGACACTTTGATTTGAGTTTTGATCCCTTCTATTGAAGTCCCTTTAAGTCCATTTTCAACTTTTAAAATATTATTTGATTCAATTGGATCAATTAAAATTCCTTAACCCACCTTTAATACTGATATATCCTTATGTTTTAGTTTTTTATTTTTTTTTCATAAGCAAAATTTGACTATGGTTCTTGAAACAATTAATCTCTTTGTCTTTATTTGATAAGATCTTGTTAAAATTAAAGAGTTCATTATCACAGGGAAACAATCACAAAGATCTTGTTAATTTTTTCCTAAGTATCCTTCATCTCTTGTGAGTCTTGGTTACACTTTCAACTTTGTTGTTATTCTTTAAATTCTTTGACTTCTCTTCTCTAAAGCTTTTGATTTGTTCTAACAATCTCTATTAAGTTTCTTTAAGAGGGGGCTTTTTTCATTCATTTTTAATAATTCCTTTTCAAGATTATGATACTCTTGTTGTGTATTCTTCTCGTTCTTCATTTTTTTCATCTTTGTAAGTAGAGTTTTAAATGATTTCTTAAATGAGAAATTTCACCATCCTTGATTGATAGGGTTTTACTAATATTTTTGATCTCATTTTTGTGAAAATATGTAATTTCTTCAATTTCCATTGTGAGGGTTTTTTTCTCCTTATGATTTGCTACTTATTGAGTTAACTCATTCACTTTATTGGAAAGAAATTGATTTTATTCCCATGAATGAATTATTTGATAACCCATTTCTATCTTGTCATCTTTTCTTTAATGTTCCAGATTCTTTGAGAGGGCAAAATTCTCTTAATTATTGTCATGCTCGAATGTTATTGTTGGTTAGGTGCTCGAATGTTATGTAGTTTTTATCCACATTTATGGTAAAGTTACAAATATATTTCAACCAGGGGTTCCTATAATTACATCAACTTCATCGGTATATAAGACAACAAATTTTATTTTTAAGGAGTACTAGTTGATATTCAATTCTAAATTATCAATCCCATCAAAACAATTTTGTCCATAAGCACTTTTAAATTCTTATTTCACAATTTGTAATCCATTTTCCAACTCAATGTTAATGAAATTATCTTCAATAATGAGATCAATGGAAACACTTACATGTTCCTTCCAAAGGCATGAACTTTTGTTTGGTCCCACAAAATACGAAGTGAATTGAACATAACAAATTTTACAATTTAAATGAAGTGAATTGTCCATTGAACATAACAAATTTTACAATACGAAGTGAATTGTCCATTTCAACATAACAAATTTTACAATTTAAAATTATATCCTTTCACTTTTTAATATATATTATAAAAATATTCCTATAATAATGTACCCTCTTATTCACCTCCACTTTAGACGGAGCTTTTATTATAATGTACACTCTTATTCGCGTTCACTTTAGAAGTCACTTTGATCTCAAAATCAATATGTGGATAAAAGAATTTTCATAGACAATCTTCATTTTAAATATTATGGGATTTTTTTTAGGTCTTCGAGATATACAAGGAGTGCCTTAACAATACACCCATTCATAATCTATTCTACACTTGTGGGCCATAAAATCTTCTGTTCACTTGGATACTTATTTTACTTTTAGACTTGTATATGTTTATCTTCCATGATATATGGATAAATTCATTGTAGTAATTTTTTTCTTGCTGTAAAAAAACATATTTTTTTTATTGTAGTAAAAATGGATGTTTTTGCTTATTGTAGTAATTTTTTAAAACTTCAGTAAAAAAAAATTCTTTCGGTTTTTGGGTGGTTAATATCCTTCGTTATTTTTTTTCTCTTAGTGTTGTAAATATATTTAATTTTTTTTTTAACTTTCCCAATAATTTGGGCCACGTGCTCGGAGTAAAGTATTTATTTATTTTTTCTTCTTTTCCTTCTCTTTTCTCTCCCACCAATTTCATTTATTTCTTCAAAAATTTAATCAATGAACTAGGCCACAAGTGCATAATTTATTTGCAAGTAGCAAAGTAGAATATAGAGTAAAACACAAGTCTTCAAATAACTCTTTAGTAAATGAATGGACCCACAAGCATGCACTTTTTTTCTTTTATTCCACAAAAAAAATAAAAATTTGACAACAAGTCAATGGAAAAACTGCTCTGATATCGATTTAAGTGAACCCATTTAAATGAATCCAATGGGTTACTTCTCAAGCATCCATTATAACAAGGAAAAATCCATATATTTCCTCAACGGATAAATACTTACTATTTATTAATAACTCATATGACTTGTGATACAATGGACGCGTATATAAATACACGTGAAATATGATAAGTCATGTCCTTTGGTAAAATGTATGAATGTCATTAATTATAATATAATAATTATCGAATATTACTCTAAATGACTACTATTATAATATACATAATTATATATTATATTATATAAATGTAATATACTTTAGGTATATTATAGAGAATGAAGAAGGGTAGACCAACCCTTCCTCAAGTATGTTATTCACTTTGTGGGGTATCTATTAAAAGGTTCATTCAACCCTTCCTCAAGCATATTTTTTATGTAAAGGGAATCTCGAGGAAGTATCAACCAACTATCCCTCCAAGATATAATTCTCAATGAGGGGGATTAAAAAGAAGGGTGAACTGGCCTTCACTCAATGATAGTGTTTTCATCATGGCGTATCTAGTGAAAGGGTTGATCAAACCTTCTTCGAGCATACTATTCTCATGGATAGGGAACATAGAGAATTATTGGATAACCCTACTTGAAAGTTGGTATTCATTGAAGGGGGATAATTTGGAAGCGTAGTCCAACTCTTCCTCTAGCATATAACGCTCATGGAGGAATACAGAGAAGGGATAGCCAACTCTTCCTTAGAGATGATATTCATCTAGCATGATATAAATTGGAAGGGTTTCCCAATCCTTTCTAAAGCATTGTATTCATGTAATGGGTATCCTATGGAAGGGTCCATTGACACCTCCTTTAGAATATTTTTTTATGGAGGGGAGCATGAAGAAGGGAGGATTGATCCTTTCTCAACGATGTTATTCTTATCACAAGGTATCCAATATAAGGGTTAGTCGACCCTTCTTTAATCATAGTATTATCAAGGGGGGAGGGGGGAGCATGGAGAAGGGTTAATTGACCCTTCTTGAAGGTTAGTATTCATGTTGTATGGTATCCAATTGAAGGGTTGATTGACCCTTCCTCAAGAATAAATTTACTTGAAGAAGGATCATGTGGAAGGGTAGGTTAACCCTTCCTCTAGCATAAAATGTTCATGGAGAGGCAACATGGAGAAGGGTTAGTTGACCCTTCCTTGAACATGGAATTCACGCCATGGAGTATCTATTGGAAGTGTCGATCGAATATTCCTCAAGAATAGTTTTTGTGTAAGGGAGATCTAGGGAAAGGCTTGGTTGACCCTTCCTCCAAAATAGAATTCTGATGGAGGGTGAGCAAGGAAAAGGGTCAACTAATTCTTACTCAATGATGGTATTCTTTTTGTGGGGTATACAATGAAAGGGTCGATTGACCCTTCTTAAAGTATAGTATTCCCATTAAGTGGGATATTGGGGAAGGGTTGGATAACCCTTTTTAAAGGTTGGTATTCATGTTGAGGGTTATTTAGTGGAAGATTTAGTTTACCCCTTCTCATTCTTAAATTTCCCTAAAGGGGAATCCCATGGAAGGGTAGGAAAACCCTTCCTGTAGCATATAATGCTCATAGAGAGGGAGCACATAAAAGGTTTTAGAAAACCTTCTTCAAAACATAGTTTTTGAAGAAGGGGTATATTAAGGAAGACTCAACCAATCCTTCCTCCTAAATAGAATTATCATGGAAGGGAATTGTGGACAAGGGTTAACCATTCCTTCCTTAATGACGGTATTCGCTTGATAAGGTTTTTGGTGGAAGGGTATACCATCCTTTCTCTAAGAATAATACCCTAATGGAGGAAGAGTACGAAGAAAAATCACTTGATCCTTACTGAAGGTTCTTATTTTTTGAATGGGGATCCCATGGAAGGGAAGTCCAAACCTTCCTCCAACCTAGAATACTCACAGTGAGGAAGCATGAAGAAAGTCCAACTACCCCTTCCCAAAAAATGGTATTCAGGTAGTAGGGTGTTTATTATAAAGTTTGACTAAACCTTCATAAAAAATAATGTTTTTGTAAGGAGGCTCCCATGGAAGGGTCGACTGACCCTTCCTCCAGCATAGATTTATCATGGAAGGGGATCACAACAAATGGAAAATCTATCCTTCCTCGATGATGGAATTCTCATCATGGGGTATCCATTGGAAGCCTTGATTGACCTTTATTTGATAATAGTATTCTAATGGAGAGGGATCATGGAGAAGTATTGGTTGATCCTTCCTCAAGTTGGGTATATGTATCCATGGGTATCCAATGAAAGGGCCAGTCAAACATTCCTCAAGCACTCATCCAATTCACCAATGCCATAAAACTGAAAGAATAATTGGTGGTGAGGTGCTTGAATGTGAAAATATGATTCAAAAAAATATCTAGGAGCTAAAGGAATCCTCACAACTCAATATATTCACAAATTATGCAAAAAAATAGTGAAAAGAGCAAAATTAACACATAGGAATGGTGCCAATAACTGTGTTTATTATCATTGTCTAGTATGTAAATATGTCTGGAACATCATTATTATAAAATAGGAGAAAATTTTTATACTTTGGAGGAAAATTAGATGAATACATGTGGCAAGATTAGATTGGACCTCAAAACCCCCCTAGGTGGACCAATGAGCTCCCTAACCACCTCAAACGGTCACGAATTCCTATGGGAACATGGATGGATCATGATAGGACATAAATGAAGGTAGGGTAGGCGTGGTGGAGTGCATGGGTGTGTGGGAGTGGCTCTAGGAAATAATAAATGGTCCAAAAGAGCAAACAACACCCAAATACCATGTATGGGTGCCTCTGGTCAGCCAGTTTCCCTATTGTATGGAGTGGGAGCACACCAAGGACTAAACAGTCATAAATGAGGGTGCGTGTGTAAATATAATGATCAAATGTGGTATCCTAGGTGCATTAATGCATCCAAAACACCAAAAGGACTTCGCTTGACCAACACAACCTAGTTTTGGACCATATAGCACAAGTATGAAACAAATGAAAATGTTTCCTAGGTGTATGACCATGGTATTAAGGTGGTATAATGGTATAACATCCACCCTTAAGATTGACTTAGTGTAAATACATCACAATATTGAGGCCTTGGTAACTAAGGCTCAAGTCACCTCTTACAACAATTTATTTGTCCATATAACCAAGGTAAGGAGGAAAACCTCATGGGTACAAAAACTCCCCTAAAAAATGGACATGGAGCTAAATATAATAGTGAATATCAGTAATAACCATGTGTCACCCAATCCAAGCATTGATCTCAAATAGGTGAATGTATTCTCTGTGAATATTTTGGTGATGATGTCAGCAATTTTCTCTGTAGATGGGAAATACTGCAACGATATCACCTGCTCATGCACCATGCTCTTGATGTAGTGCATGTGTATCTCTATGTGCTTGGTCCTCTATCTCTGTACTGGACTAGTGGAAATATTGATTGCACTTTGATTGTCATTCCAAATTACAGTGGGTGAATCAAATGCAAATCCAAGTTCTCCAAGAATACCTTGCAACAACACACATTGTGTAGCTGTGTTCACTGCTCCTGTGTACTCGGTCTCAGATGATGAAAGGGATATAGTGTGTTGTTTCTTAATTTACCAACATATGGGATCATGTGAAAGCATGAATACATAACCTGAAGTGGACTTTCCGTCAATGGGATCTCTATCCCAATCAGAATAAGTAAATCCAACTAGTTCTAGTGGAGAACTAGCAGCATAGTGTACCCTGAAGTGTTTGGTTCCTTGGACATAATGCAAGATCATTTTTGTATCATCCCAATGGATCTCATGAGGCTCTTTCATATATCTTGCAATATAACCTACTACATAAGCCAAATCAGGTCGAGAGTGCATGAGATACAACAAGCTCCCAACTAGTTGCCTATACAACAAGCCATCCACCAATGGAGATGAACCAAATTCACCTAGTTTCACTCCTGAAAGGAATGGGTACTTAAATTCATTACATTCAGACATATTGAACTTCAATAACAGGTATACAACATACTTTTATTGGATTACCTTGATCCCTACATCATATTTCTCAATCTCCAAGCCAAGAAATTGTTTCAACAATCCAAGGTCAGTCATAGAAAACTCACTATGAAAAGAGGATTTTATTGACCCTATATCATCAATGCAACTTCCACTGATAAAAATATCATAAAAATACAACACTATGAACTGCAATAAATCACCAACATTCTAAAAATATACATTAGGATCATATTTTCATCGCTCAAATCCTAGTGAAAGAAGAAAGTTTTCCATCTTGGCATACCAAGCCCTGGGGGCTTGCTTGAGGCCATAGAGAGACTTCTTCAACTTGCATACAAGTGAAGGATCATGAATGAAACCTTTAGGATGTTTCATATAATCTCCTCATGAACATCACCATGAATAAAAGCACTCTTCACATCCATGTGGTGAACTTCCCATCACTTAGATGTGAAAATGGCCAAAACTAGCCTGATTGAGTCCATCTTTGCAACTACTACGAATGTCTCTATATAGTCCACTCCTTGGAATTGAGAGAAGAATTTGGAAACCAACATAGAATTTTACTTTATATCTGAACCATATGCATCCACTTTGGTCCTATAGACCCACTTACATTGCACTAGTTTCCTATTGGAAGGTAGAGAAACCAACTCCGAAGTTCCATTGTCTTGCAAAGACTTGAACTCTTCTTGCTTGGATGTTTTCCACCTTGGGTAAAGTGATTATTCTTGATATGTTTGAGGATGAGATCCAACCATCATAAATAATCTCTCTAAAATATTCAATTCACAAGTAGGGAAATAATTGTGAAATTGAGATCTAGTCTTCCTAGAGTCTAGTGGATCTCCAACAAGATCATTAGTTTCTTGTATGGTTTTCTCAGCCCAGTTTGGAAAAATGGGTGATTCATGATCTAAATGAATGTCGTAATCATAACCATAAATATAATAATCAGAAAAATCATAGCAAGAATCATCACTTACATCATCATGGAGTGGAGGATGTGAGCATTCCCCTTGGACTAGTTCGATCTCTTGCATGGGCTCTTCTTTGAACTGTACACTCCTTTCAATGAATGTTTTCTGAGACGAGGGATCAAATATCTTGTATCCCTTTGAATATTCAGAATATCCAACAATAATATACTATTTTATTTTAGGTTTCAAGGATTTTCTCTTCTCGGGAGGAATTCTATCCCAAGCCTTTGAGCCAAAAACCATGAAATGAGAAACATTGGCCTTGTGACCACTCCAAGACTCAAATGGAGTTTTGAATTCCAATGCTTTATGTGGACATTTGTTATGAACATATGAAGCACAATTTATGGCTTAATACCATATATTAGGTGACAAATCCTTTTCCTCCATCATGCATGTTTCCATCTCTTTCAGAGCTCCGTTCTTGCGCTCTGCAACACCATTTTGATGTGATGTGTAGGGCACATAATGTTGCATCTGAATGCCAATTTCATGACATAGATGCTGTAATTTATTGTTGACATAATCCTTTCCATTTTAAGTCCTAAGAAATTTTAGTTTATTCCCACTCATGTTCTCAACTAAATCTTTGAACACTTTGAAAGTCTGAAAGACTTCAGATTTGTTTTTGAGAAAATACACTGAACAAAACCTTGAGAAATCATCTATGAAAGTCAACACATACCTTGAATTCCCATATTAGGGTGTGGGAATATGACATATCAGATATGAATGGACCATATCAAGAACTTGGAAAACCCTCCTATCCTTTCATTTCCCATATTTGCGCTTAAAATGTTTCCCCACTATGCACCCTTTGCAAGTGCCTTTGGAAAACTTGATGGTAGGAAGCCCTTCAACCATGCTATCCTTGCTTAGTGCTTGGAGGTAATTTTAGATGAGGTGTCTATACCTCTTATTCCACAATTTGTTTGTCTCATTTGCATGTGACAGGAGTGCATTCCCTCGGGAGTAGGGGAGGAAGTGAGAGAAATTATACATTCTCGAATCATGGTTAGAAAAACCCACTGCAACAACTTGACCTATAGAGATTTATGATATCTCCACGTCATCTTGAGTATATGTTACTCTCTTGGATGTAACTATGTGTGTAATTTGATAAACAAAGAGTAGGTTCGCTGCAATATCGGGCACAAAAAACACATTGTTGAAGTACCCATATTCTAGATCAATCCTGCCAATCCCTTTGAATTGGATATTTGAGTAATCACCCATGAGGATGGATGGACCACTGTAAGGATGTATGGCCAAGAAGGAATATTTCATGGAAGCCATGTACCTTGAGGCACTTGAATCTATGATGAAGGATGAATATCCTGAAGACCCAATAACCAAAGCATGGCATCTATCGTTCTTCTCTAAGCTTTAACCTCCCTCTTTCTTCCTTGTGCCTTCTGGCAGTGGGATGTTGTTCTTCTCTAGGAGTTGATCCATCATGTCAATGGTTTTATTCATGCATGGACTTTATGAATTCCACCCTTTGTGACAATAAGTGAATTTTGTCTTCTCTTGCTTATTCTTCTCTTTGTCCTTTCCAGGATTCAAACCTCCATCTGAAGATTTGGGCTTGTCCCGCTTCTTCTTCTCTTGCTGCTTCGAATATTTGGATTTCTTCTTTCCTTTGGCTTGATTTGAAGCACATGCAGCAAGGGATTGGTCCTTGGTGGATTTGATGGTACCCATTTTCACCAAATAGTCTTATTCTTGAGCCAAAGACTCCATGAAGTCTTCCAGTGAAGGCATTCTCCAATTTTGAGCTTTCAACTTGCCTGAGTGGAATGTGGAGACAAATAATGAGTACTTAGGGCCTAGCTTTGAAACAATGGAAAAGATAAAATACTCCTCCTTCTTGTCAATGCCACATTGTTTCAGTTAAAGCACCGACGATTATAAATTTGTGAAGAAATCCTGGATAATCTCAAAGTGAGTTGGGCTCAATGAGATCAACTAATTTTTGAGTTGGTGTCCTCTCATCTCATCAGTATTCCCAAAAAGTGACTCGAGCTTGAGCCGGAATTCATTTGGTGTAGTAATATTTTCTACATTGAAGAGAATATCCCTCAAGATACTAATACAAAGCATCCCGAATGCTTCATCCAATCTGTTGAAGTATTTAGATTTTTCCACAACAGAGTTAGGTTCATTCTCAATCCCCATGGTGACTTTGTAAAGGAATTTCGACCTTAGATGGATCACCATTTAGGCCTTCCATTTGAAATAGTTGAATGGGGTAATCAAGACATGGCTTTGCTCCATTTCCTCCTGCGCACTGAGTGACATAAACACTGGAAGTACCTGCAATGCAAACACTAAATTTTTTTGGGAAGAAACACTAGATAGCAACTCAAACGCTATGGATTTCATTTGCAGATCCAAATATCTCTGATGCCATGTGAAAATATGATTCACAAAAATATATAGGAGCTAAAGGAATCCTCACAACTCAAAATATTCACAAATCATGCAGAAAAACAGTGAAAAGAGAAAAATTAACACATAGGAATGGTGCCAATAATTGAGTTTATTATCACTGTCTAGTACGTAAATATGACTGGAACATCATTATTATACAATATGAGAAAATTGTTATCCTTTGGAGGAGAATTGGACGCATACACGTGGCAGGCTTAGATTAGACCTCAAAACCCCCCTTGGTGGACAAATGAGCTCCCTAACCACCTCAAACACACAAACACATACATATACACAAACACACACACACATACATATGTATGTATGTATGTATATGGAGTTTTAATGATTGCTACATTATTTTGCCCAAGAACATTATGGAGTTTCATAAAATTGAAATATATGTTAAGGTATATGACATATACTCCATATACATTTTAATCATAGCAACATATTTGGTGTATATGTTTTAGTGACAAACTTTTGACTTATAACACTTGAAAAAATTACAACAGTTTTGTGAAGTTACAACTTACAACCAATAAATGGAAAAACCCCTAGTGTTGAAAAATACAAGACTTAGAAAACATATATAAACTACGACATGGTAAAATACATAGTAAAGAAAACCATAACCTCCATAATAGTATTATGATTTATAAGTAACATGGAGAAGGGTCAACTGAACCATCCTCAAGGATGGTATTCAAGTCACGCAATATCGAGTGGAAGGGTAAATCAACCTTTTCTCAAGAAACGTTTTCGCATAAGAGGGTATCGACAAAAAAAATGGTCAATGACGGTATTCTTATCACATGGTATCCAATGGAAGGGTCGACCAATCCTTATTTAAGCATAGTATTTTCGTGGAGGGGGAGTATAGAAAATAATCGACTAACCCATCTTGAATGATGGTATTCAATTCGTAGGGAATATAGTTGACCAATCCTTCCTCGACTATATTATTTTTGTTGAGTGGATCATGGGAAAGGTTGGATGACAATTTCTTTATCATAGAATTGAATAAATTTGTATATATTTATTCAAATGTTAAAGTATTATGAAAGGAATTTGTTAATTCGCACAACAATTTAAAAGATAACATTAAATTTTAGAGATTTTATATTAACTTATAATTTATATTGGTTTAGGTTCATTTATGTTTATCTATTACATTGGTTAAATATCGTTATTATTAAATATAATTTAACTGTATAAAGTATAATAAATTTATTAATATTTAGTTGAATTATATTGATTTGTGGTGGTATCTATGTTGTTGTAGATTAGCAAAAATGTTTTTTGGATTGTTAGATTTTGAAAAATATGGAGACCTATTTTGAATGAACAATTTTTCTAAATAGAAATAAATTGCACAACAATGATCTCAACCATGGATATTTTCATAAATATTACCAAATTTTTTAATGGAGACATTCAATTTCTTCATGCATCATTAGGTGAATATATATTGTTAGAAGCAAGAGGCGATTTTATTGAATTGGATGGATCACATTTTCCTAACTACATTGATTTCTCTCTACAATATACTAAGTTGAAGGAGATAATTAATTTCAATTCTAATACTACATGAACCTAGGTTAGTTTTCCTTCTTATAAAATTCAAGTTGTTACACATATGTTTAGATTAGAAAGATTGCATTACTATAGGTCGTGTGATAAATGTAGATGAATTGGATTTAATTAAAGGAAATATATTGGGATATTTTTCATTTTGCGTGTTAGTGAAGGAACTGGGGTTTCCATGTGACATCTTTCTCATTATAGTTACAACTTGGAAGCCTTGTCTCTTGGCCGATTAAAAAATGTGTACTATAATATGGGTTCAATATTAAATGTTGATTTTTTTTTTTAAATTGAAGGTTCAGCAGGACATGAATGAACCAAAACCACAACATTAACTTAATGAGAGAAAAGGTGAATCTTGTGCACAGGTGTGTTTCACAACCAAATTATATTGAGAAGGGAGTAATTTAATATGTTATAAAAGGAGATGTGGTGCACTTTGTAGCACTAGATGGAAATGAATTTGGAGTTTCAATCTTGAAATTATTTGTCCATTATAAGAAATGTTTCTTAGGATTCTCTTTGAAGATGGCCTTCAAGTTACTTGCTTGACCTTAATGATGGCCTTTTAGATGTGATATTAAAAGAAAATGCAAAGAAACCTAGCATCAAATTTTGGGAAGAATTTGAATCATGCCCTCTATAAATAATGTATCTAACTATGGATAATGTAGATGGTAAACACATGAAAATTGTGACAACAAGGACATACATTTCAGTAAAATACCAAATTAGCAATGTGTATTCTAAAGAAAGTCAAGTAAAATATCTATACAAATATTCGATGAAAATGCATTCTACGTGAATTTGGGCACTTAATTTGGTTGTATTTATAAAATTCTATTTCAATCAAATGTTGAGGTTAATAACAAGGTGTGGCTCATGAACGAAATTTCAAAAAGAGAAATTGTATTAAATTTATGGTATTAAATGCATCTATTGCTAGACAAGGAAAAATAATAAAAGAAGTCTACTTACAATAAATTTTGGCACACTAGATGTATGTCAAAATGCATGGTTTAATTGTTTTTTTTTTTAACAGAAATAGAAAGAAAATATATTTAAAAGTGGCTGTGCACAGCCATTCAGTACAAGTAGAGTGGGATAGAGTGTCTGCGCTCAACAAAGAGGCAACACCATGAGATCATCCACTGAATTTCCTTACACATTCCAAAATGAGACTGTTCAAAATTTATATAGCCGCGGGTTGTGTAAACCCTTACAAACTGTTTGCTAATTAAAAGACAGAAAAACATTTAAGCAAAGCCAGACAAAATAAAACTAAGGATTGCCTCTTGGCTGCAAGACTGACTCCTCCTCCATTGGAAGCACAACATCATCAGAAGCTACATGGACTCTGCTGCTCTGGTTCATAGAGATGTATTTCTGCAGGTCCTCAGCAATTCTTTCAACCTGTCCTTGAATTTCACGCAGGCGACTCTCATTGTCGTCAATGCGGGAATCATGGTTGCTAATTTGGTTCGAGGTGTAGCTAACTATATCCTCCATCTTCTTAATCACCTGAGCCGTCTCTCTATTATCCATAACACTCATGGAAAGCAGCTCGTAAAGTCTCCTCAAGTTCTTCTTTATGTCCATCAAACCAGAATTTTCCCCTTGCTGCGCCATTTCGCTTGCGTTTGACCAGAGAGAGATGCGAGCGAACTGCCTTTGAAGAGAGGAAACAGAACTGAAAGGGGCCACAGAATTGATTACACAAGCACGAAGAGCCAAAAGTTCTTTAAACAACCTAAGCCCACTGTCACTACAAGCAAATGTGCCCACAGTACCCTGTCTCCATCCTGTGCACTTGCAGCCGATGACCAAGCTGATATCGCTATTGCCGAGACGAGAGCCTGAATTCAGAGCAGCTGGGGTCGAAACAGAAAGGGATATGCACGAACACGGGGAGAAGGCCGCAAGAGCCACTTTCTCTTTCACCACAGAGCGAATGCAAGGAAGGTCCTGCCACGGAAACCCATATAAACTTCCCTCGCAAACACCAGAGATAATTTGCAGGAGGAAACTCAGGGCATCAAAAGAGCAATGACCGAGAAGAGATGAGGAACGGATAGGAATTACACTTCCCGCAGAAGCCATGTCGAAGACCAAAAGGAAAGCTAGAGCGTGCGAAGGAGAGGAGAGTAAATTACCATACGGGGGAGCAATTAAAACCAGAAGGTTCGAGAGAGAAGGCCGCCAGCGAAGGGACCACACGGCGGAAGGAGAAGGGGAGGTGGGACAGAACCTTAAAGAAGACAAGACGAAGAGGGTAATGACGGCGGAGGTCGAGCGGGAGGGATAAGGCTGGGGAGAAGAGGGAAAGGAGGAAGGGGGGGAGGGAAAAAGGGGGGGGCAAAAAGAAAGGGGGTTAGAGAGAAAGGAGAAGGGAGAGGGGAGGGATAAGGAAAAGGGGACAAAAGGAGAGCATCCAAGGAGAAGGAGGAAAGAAACTTCTTTTCAAGAACGAGAGAAGCTAAGAGCCAGAAGAAAGGCTCCCAGCACCGCCTGCTAAGGAATATATTTGTGAGTAGGCCGATTTCCATTCTGTCGATACTGACCTTGCAAGAGAGAAGCTCCCCCATTTGCTAAGCTGTCAGCTGCCGAGTTATTGTGCCGGAGGATATGATATGCTTCATATTTTCTGGACATAAGGACCTTAGCTTTTTCATTAAGTCACCGACATTGGACGGCTCCTTCATTATATCCCGTGTTTAGTTTATAAATAACGTTCCTAGAGTCCCCAAAAATCAAGGCCTTGCGAATTTTGTTTTCCCGGAGAATGTGAAGGCTCTGAATAAGAGCCATCCACTCAGCTTCGTTGTTGGTCCTGCTTCCAAGCCCCCAAGCAAATGTATGTTTGACCTGTCCTCCGGGATTCAGGAGAATCCCCCCCGCACCTGCCTCCCCAATGCATGGTTTAATTGTTATGGAATAAAAAGAATCACTTTGTACCATTATAAGAATATGCTTATAAATCATGAATTAAAGAATATGAATGGTAATATTGGATTGCAAAATTCTATATTGATCACGAATATTGTAATAGGAGCTAGTATTAATAAGAATGTGGAGAGAAACTCAAATAAGGACCCACATTTAACACATTTAACAAGTCAAGATGGAATAATGAAACCTCTATAATCATTATCATATATTACATCCCAAGGTTTTCTTCAAGAAATGGTTCATAATGACATCCAATCAATTGGTCTTTCTCTAATGTCTCAATGAATTTTCAACAAAGCAATGAAAAATTAATTTCTATATGTTTCATTCATGAAGAAAAAATTCTTTGCAAGGTGTAATGATTGCATTTCAATCATGAAAAATCTTAGGGGCACCATTGCCAATCTAAGTATAACCATTGCAAGCAATTTGAATAACTCATAATCACTATATTGCAAGTTGTCACCATATGTATTATGCCCACAAATTATCTTCAGAGAAGAGTCTAAGAACTTTTTGAGCATTGTGCATGAAAATAATGATAAGTCAAAGACTTATATAACAAGTTTGGTTAAGAAGGAAAAATTATATTAGTAATATCATGAATATCCTCATTTCTTTGATTGGTATGCTTACACATGGAGATAAGATTGGGTGCTTTGGCCACTTGAATCTTTCCTTTTTGGAGATGGGTTCAAGATTCACTGTAAATTCATTGAATACATGTCATAGGATATTGAATAAGTAATGTTAAATCAATACAGGGATTTGTTTTACAAAATGGGAACATCAAACTACCACTTGCATAAAGTCCTATTACAATCTGAGTCTTATGATTTTTTTCTCTATAGATAGTATGATATGAAAGCACATGAAACAAGTGCTGAGAATAAAAACTTTTGTAGGTTAAATAGTGTTAGAAAACAGGACCGCAGAGCAATAGCACATATATAGTTAAATCATTAAAAAAGTTGCAAAACACATTAAAACATTACAGAGAGACACAGATATAATGTGGTTCACCCAAACGATGGGATACATCCACAAAGAAATTTCTAGTCCTTTTATTATAGTCTAGAAAGATGAAGGGATACAACCTGCAGCAAAACCGCTGCACTTCCTCTTCACGCTGTCACAATATCTCTTCCAATACAAAATAATACAATACACAACCATGTTACAATGCTTTCTTTTATAGGGGAAATACGATGGGAAAATACTGCGGTTAACCCAATACCATGGGTCCACAAATTTGTTGGCCAAGGGGAGGGAATGAGTGTACAATACACCTGGGGTACAAACACAACCGAATATGTGTTTGTACCCCAAGGTAGGGGGGATGAGTGTACAGTACACCTGGGGTACAAACACAACTGAATAATATCTCTAGATCTGGAAGATTAGGCTCCACAACCAACAATCTCCCACTTGGAGACTGATCTTAGCAACTACACCACTACTGCACTTGCTGGATTATGCTTTGGGTCTTGGACTTGGAAAATTTCTTATTTTCACCTTCCTGCTTGAAGGCCAACAAAAATCAAGTAGGAACTTAGTTTCTCTCTAGTTACTCCTTTTGTAAACATGTTTGTAGGATTCTGGCTAGTATGTATATTTTCCAGTTTTAACAGTTCTTCATCTAGAACAAATCTTAAGAAGTCGTATTTGAGTTGTATATGTTTAGTCCTCGAATGAAAGACTGAGTTCTTTGCAAGATGAATGGAACTCTGGCTATCATTGTATAACCTACTATTCTCCTGCTTCTTACCCAATTCTTCCATGAACCTCTGCAACCAAATCATCTCCTTACTAGCCTCTATAGTAGAAACATACTCTGCTTCCATTGTTGAAAGTGCAATAACCTGTTGCAGTTTTGAAATCCAACTTACTGCTGTTCCACCCATAGTAAACACATACCCTGTGGTGCTCCTCCTGCTGTCTTTATCACCAACCATATCTGCATCAACATATCCCTGTAGAACAGTGTCTAAACCTCCAAAACATAATGCATGAGAAGTGGTACCTCTCAAATACCTGAGAATCCACTGTACTACTTTCCAATGCTCTTTACCTGGATTATTCATATACCTGCTCACAACTCCCACTACATGTGCAATATCTGGTCTTGTGCACACCATGGCATACATCAAGCTTCCAATAGCTGATGAATAGGGAATATTGGACATGTAATCTATCTCTTCCTGTGTCTTTGGACACATATCCTTGCTTAGTTTTAAATGGCTAGCCAAAGGTGTACTGACTGGTTTTGCATTCTTCATTCTAAACCTCTGCAACACCTTTTCTATGTACTCACCTTGAGACAATGTCAATTTGCGATTTTTCCTGTCTCTTGTTATTCTCATACAAAGGATTTGCTTTGCAGCACCCAAATCCTTCATCGCAAATGATTTAGCTAGTTTTATTTTGAGCACATTTATATCCTGCATGTTAGAGCCTGCAATAAGCATGTCATCCACATACAATAACAATATAATATATCTTTCGTTATCTAGCCTCTTGAAATAAACACAGTGGTCAAAATGACATCTATCATAACCTTTTTTTGTCATAAACTTATCAAATTTCAAATACCACTGCCTTGGAGCTTACTTCAGGCCATACAAGCTCTTGTTCAACCTGCAAACGAAATTCTCCTTCCCTTTGACCTCATACCCTTGTGGCTGATGCATATAAATCTCTTCCTCCAAATACCCATTGAGAAAGGCTGTTTTTACATCTAACTGTTCAAGATGAAAATCTTCTACCGCCACTAGACTTAAAATAATTCTAATTGAAGTCATTTTAACAACAGGAGAAAATATTTCATCAAAGTCTATACCTTTCTTTTGTGCAAACCCCTTTACAACAAGTATAGCCTCGTACCGCTTCTTTCCTCCATCTTCTTCCTTCAACCTGTAAACCTATTTATTCTACAATGCCCTTTTTTCTGCAGGAAACTTAACCGGATCCCGAGTCTGGTTTCTTACCAATGAGTCCATCTCCTCATCCATGCCTTGCTCCCACTTCTTTCTAGTTTCTACCTGCATTGCTTCTTTATAACATTCTGGTTCACCAGAATTAGTCATCAATAAATAATACAATGAAGGAGAGAATCGTTCAGGGGGTCTACTTAACCTGATAGACTTTCTTATAGTTGTAGGAGTTTCAGGTACCTGCTGCTGCTCTTGATTTTCTGGTGCCTTTGGAACTTCATTTTCTTTGATTTCATCAAGCACTGTGTACTCTATGTTTTCCTTTTCTTCTTTCTTTCCCTGCAACTGATCTTTGTACATGACCTTTTCATTGAATAATACATATCTACCCCTAATGATTTTGTGATTTTTAAGATCCCATAAGCGATAACCAAAATCATCAACCCCGTATCCAATAAAGGTACATTTCTTGGATTTAGCCTCAAGATTTGTTCTATCATCTTTATCAATATGGACAAATGCTTCACAACCAAAAGTTCTCAGAAATGAGTATTTTACCTATTTACCTATCCATGCCTCCTTTGGAATGCCATTGTCCAAAGTGCTTGAAGGCCCTCTGTTTATTAAATAAAAAATAGTGTTTACAGCATCAACCCAAAACTATAAGGGCAACCCTACATACAATCTCATACACCTTGCACGCTCCATGATCGTTCTATTCATCCTTTTTGACACACCATTTTCTTGTGGTTTTCCAAGGATTGTCTTCTCTTTGCGAATCCCATTGTGTGAACAGTAACTGTCAAATTCCTTGCTGCAGTACTCGTCTCCATTATCAGATCTGAGACATTTCAACCTTTTTCTTGTCGCATTCTCAACCAGAGCTTTCCACTTCTTAAAAGTATCAAACACATCAGATTTTTGTCTAATGCAATAAACCCAAGTTTTTCTAGTTGCATCATCAATAAAAGTAACATAATAACGAGATCCACCAAAGACATTGTACCCGAGCTGGTCCCCATACATCTGTATGGACAAGCTCTAACTTTTCACTCTTCTTTTGTTTCCCAACACTGAGAAATCTAACTCTCTTCTATTTTCCATAAACACAATTCTCACAGAATTCCAAACTTACTTGCTTCAGATCTGGAAGCAGTTTCCTTGAGTGGACAATCTACATCCCCTTCTCAGTCATGTGGCCAAGCCTATGATGCCATAAAACCACACCTATTTCTGTGGAAGCTACAGAGATAGAATAATAAATATTAGGAGGACATAAATATAATGTACCGACCCTATGTCCTTTTGCTATTACCAATGATCCTTTAGTGATATTCCACCACGTTTCTCCAAATGTAGACAAACAACTGCTATCTCTCAACTACCCTGTTGAGATCACATTTCTTTTCATAGCAGGAATGTGCCTTACATCCTTTAGTAGCCATTCACTTCCATTATTTAACTTAATCTGTACCTTACCCTTTCCAACAATTTTACATGGTTCATCATCCCCCAATAAAACATGTCCAAAATCACCTTGAACATAATCATGAAAGAATTTCCTATGGGGTGTAGCATGACATGAAGGCCCTGAATCTACTACCCAGTAATCACTAGTATTATCTAATGCAAGGATCAAAGCATCTTGTAACACATCACCTGCTACATTCCCTTCCTGAGTAGTCTCTTGCTGCCTCTCACCTTTCTTCTTTGGTGCTCGGTAGTCTTTATTTAGATGTCCTTTCTTACCACAGTTCCAACACTCTATTTTTCGAATTCTGGACTTGGATCTTCCCTTTTTAGACTTGTTGCGATTTCCTGGGCTCCTTCCTCTCTCATTTTGTTTCCCTCTGCTCTCGATGGTCAATGCATTACCTGATGTCTCACCTATGATTTTTCTTCTTATTTCCTTGATAAGAATAACACCAACAACATCATCAAACTTAAGAGTGTTTGAACTAGGGACATAGTTACTTACAGCCATGACCAAGCTATTCCAGCTTTCTGGCAATGGGCACAAGATTAGAAGAGCCCTAACCTCATCATCAAAGTTCACTTTTATAGAACTTAACTGACTGGTAAGTGTATTAAACTCATTTAAATGGTCAACAACAGATCCACCTTCCGACATCTTCATATTAAATAAATGCTTCATTAAAAATACCTTGTTAGAAGCTGATGGTTTTTCGTAGAGCTTACTCAATGCACTCATCACACCCTCTTTTGTTTTTTCTTTTGAAATATTGAAGACCATTGACGAAGCTAGGCACAACTGTATGGTTCCCAGTGCCTTTCTTTCAAGAACCTCCCATTCTTCATTCTTCATAGCTGTTGGTTGTTTTGCTTTTCCACCCAATTGTAGGTACAGATCCTTCTGGTAAAGATAGTCCTCCATTTGCATCTTCCATAACTAATAGTTTTGGCCATTAAATTTCTTGACCCTAATCTTTCCTTCTTCCGCCATTGCTCCCACTCGAACCAGGAACCCTTCTTTCCTATGAGTTTACCAACCAAATAGACCTTTTGGCTTTGATACCAATTGTTAGAAAACAGGACCGCAAAGCAATAACACATACATAGTGAAATCATTAAACAATATGCAAAACACATTAAAACATTACAGAGAGACATAGATATAACGTGGTTCACCCAAATGATGGGCTACGTCCACAAAGAAATTACCAGTCCTTTTATTATAGTCCAGAAAGATGAAGGGATACAACCTGCAGCAAAACTACTACACTTCCTCTTCACGTTCTCACAGTCTCTCTTCCAATACAAAATAATACAATACACATTTGTGTTACAATGATTTCTTTTATAGGGGAAATAACATGGGAAAATACTATGGTTAACCCAATACCATGGGTCTGCAAAACTGTTGGCCAACACACATTCCGAAATTTTTTTCTCAGGGGCTCCGCCCCTGAACCCCCGAACCCCATTTTTCAGGGTGCAGCCTCGAACCCCAAGGTAGGGGGAATGAGTGTATAGTACACCTGGGGTGCAAACACAACTGAATAATATCTCTAGCTATAGAATATTAGGCTCCACAACCAACAAATAGAAAATTGTCACTAATATGATTGTTGTAAATAGATAATTTTGTTACTGATAAAAAAATCACCCCGACTTTGCATTTTAATCCCTTTTAATATCAAGGAGGGTGTTTGATATTCTTGAATCTGAATTCCTTCCCATGGGACACAAACATCAAGAATAAATGAAACTTATAGTATGTTATCAATTAAATTAATGTGAAAAGACATATCTTGAGTACCAAAGATGATGGAAACTTATAAGACATGTGAGGATTCCAATTCCTATGTCCCATATTTAAGTGATGATTATTTTTATTTTTATTTTTAAACTTAGTTCGTCGTGGAACCACACCTTTTAGATATTAGCTAACTCCAAGATATTTATATCAAAGGATGCAAGTTCTAAAAATTTCAACCCATTGATGATAGGAAATTTATACAATATAAGCCCTACCTTTGGGATGAAAAGTGGCCACCTCCTGTTGATATGTGGCATTCTTTGCTTGATGGTAGAGTAGACTTACTAATATGGAAACACGATTCCTTAAATATATAGGTAAGGACACTTATGATATGGATACAATAAAGAAGGGATTTTTAACATATATTTCATTATGGGAAAAAGGGATTGATAAGGGAGGGGAACATGTTTGAAATATAAAGATAATGTATTGAGAGACTACATATACATATTTGGAAACTCCCTTTTAGAGATCCATAGTGCAATAAATAAGAAGTAACACCATCCAAAGTGCAATAAATAAGAAGCGATGCTCCTACAAATTCCTCACATGAGTTTATGTAAGAGCACTTGAGGGAAAACTTCCCCACAATTGAGGATTTCTATGTTGGACCTCTATGTAACAAGTCTAGACATCCATTATCTCCAAAGGGTGATGTTGTCTAGGGAATACTGATCATATTACAATCACGAGATCAATATTATGTGGCATGGCTGGGTAGGAAAAAGGGAAGTGTTTATTGAGATCTAGATGTTTCTATTAAGTCTTACAAAGTAGAGTTTTAATGGTGGAAGCCAACTGGAACATCAAAGGTTAACACAAAATTGTATAAATCTATTTAAATAAAAAACAACAATGGGTTGTTGTTTAGAAGAAAGTATGCTCATTATTTCTAATAACATCATATGGGTGTGGTCACCAAGGGAAGGATGGGTAGGGAAGAACATAAAATTAATTAAGAACACCCTTGCAACAATTAAGACACAATAAGAATAGATTGAGCATACTGGTGAGAGTGGGAGTGATGCTTATGAATGAGAATTTATTTAAGGGATGTTGTATTAAATATTTATTAAAATGTACAATTCTAGAATACAATGATAATTGTTGCATGTTTTTATTTTATTAAATCTCATCAATATTGGTATGTTTAGCAATGGGTGTCATAGTGATATTAGGCACACACAAACATAAATAATATGTTGACAATTGTACATTATTATTGGATTTAGATGTTATATATGCATTATAAAAAAAATATAAATATTGAAATCAAAATACACAATGTAGCAATTATATATGTACACTTTTTGAATAAAAAATCACGCATTTGGAATCAAAATTGACACTTTTGGAATAAAAAATCACACTTGGAAACAAAAATCACAGTTTTGAAAACCATAATCACACTATTGGGGTTCAAAATGATTCAAAATCCACACTTTTGGAATAAAAAAACACATTTTTGAAAACCAACACTACGCTTTCAAATCCCAAATTTTCACTTAGAAAGACTGATATATGCTGACTCTTTTAGAATCAAAATTCACAATTTTTTGTCTAGATTTTGCCCCCCCCACACACATAGACACATATATATTTATAAGCTAAATGGGGACATTTACTATTTTAATGATTATTTTATTATAAGTTATTTTCAGATCTATTATATGCTTGGGAGGTGTCCCCTAAGGTATGGAAACTTGTTCAATTGAAGTACACTTGTTATATGCTTGGGAAGTGTGCCCTAAAGGATGGAAATTTGGGTTTCCCTATGAATTGGGTTGAAAATAAGTGAAGTAATTCTACTATAATTTATATTTTAGATTCATCATTTTGGATGAAATTTCATAGGAAATAAATCTTGGAAAACTTAAGGTTTAGGTGAAATTTGTGAATTTGCATTAATTTGAAGGAATATAAATTTATAAAACTCCATCAATGGATTTATTCCCAGCCTACTTAACACCTATTTCCTATCTCTAGTTGGAAGTGTATATTTGAAAAAGAAATTATTTTGGGTAAGCAGGTTATGTACCCCATTGCATCATTTCATCCAAACTATTCAACCTAGTAAAATCCTTAATTAGATATGGCAATGGATACACATCCATATTAATAACCATCCCAATCAATGACCGTGGAATCACTTGATCTTTTTGAGATTCATAGCTTGACCTTGTGTTGTAGTATGAATAATATCCACATGAATTCCTCTGATTGTATAGGTTTCAATGATGATGTTCAGGAATATACTAAATTTACTTTGAGAAAGAGGCTTCATTTCCAAGTAGACATCACCCATGCTAGTAGGATTGTTTGAGAGATGCTTTACTTGATTCAATGGCACTTTGTAAACACTTTTAAATATCTTCTGAGGAAAATATTTTGATAAGACCCATATGTATTTATATTAATGTGTTATACTTCCTCATTGTAATCATTTTTTTCATTGAGTAATAGTGAGGACCTCAATCATAATGATATGCATGTGACATGGCCACACAATAATTATCACAATAAAATGAACCCATATCAATTCCCTATTAAGAATTTGGGGTTTCTAATACGATGATCACAAATGATACCTAAATTAACCTTATTTGACCTAAAAGTTTCCCTAATTGACCATAAATGACCCTAAAACATTAAGAATGCACACACACCTTAGATTGTTATGAAACATGCTATTCTAGTAATGATCCATTAGAACAAGTGAGTGAGGTTACCATGCTCATAGTTTTATCTAATATCTACCAAGAACTTGAGATTTTTTAGTTTAGTAAATCAATAAGAGGAGCCAACATTGTTTCCCACTCAACTGGGGCGGCAAGGGGGGGGCGGGGTTATCTTCACACCGGATGGAAAAATGGAAACCAATTTATCATGGGGGATCGGAACAAAATCAAACAATATAGCTGAGGCTTTATCCCTTTGGCAAGGTCTATTGATTGCCAAGGACCAGAGAATTACAATGCTATCAGTCTTGGGAGACTCAAGAATAGTTATTCAAGCTCTAGTCAAGGGCTCCCTTCCAAACCATCATCACCTTAGTCAATTGATAAAAAATATCCAATCTCTTGCCCGTTCTTTTGAAAAAAATGAGTTTTTCCACATGCTCAGGACCTACAACAAAGAAGCAGACCTAGCGGCGAAGAGTGGAACCTCACTAAGTGCCGATTCTCTCCTAATCAATGGCTCTTATTCCTTGTGTCCTATTCCATAGAACCGCGGCTGAGAGATTGGATATATTTTGGTGCTCCGAATCCTATCCCCCCATGTTCCTGCCTCTTGGTGAAGCACACGGACATGTGCCGGTGCGTGGGATTTCATGGAATCATAAGGAAGCTATTAAATATGGTACAATGAAGGACTGAAACCAAGCGCGTGGAAGGCTATCATCGACGTATTGTGAATTGGGTGAGGTGATGCCTGTTTAATGAGCAGCATGATAATTTCAGGTGGTCTGAGAGTTTGGTTTGTGAGGAGCAGGGATATTAATACCTGAAAGGAGAAAGGGAGAGGAAGCTTGACCTGACTGGTCTGCAGGAGAAACGAGGATGTAAGATGGGTACTCTGCTGGAGGAGATTGAGTACGGTGGAGTTGAGAGTGGCCATTATCTCTGGTGTTTTCACTGAAGTGGTATTTTTTGTGGTTATGACAACTTCTGAAGCTACGAGTTCATCCCCACCGGCATTGATAGTGGGCTATGATATCAGGGAGCTTAAGAGGGATCTGGAGAACTTGAAAAACATGGTGGACACAATTGATACAAAAGGAGGAAGACATCTGGAAAATGTGGAAAAATACCTCGTGTTTCTGAGGAAAGAATTCAAGCAACCAGTCAAGAGATCAGAAAGTGTTGTTATCAAGCTGATGGCCGAACTGGAGGTGAAGGTTGAAAAGATTGCTCTGAGGGTAGTAAAAATGGAAAGAGCAATTAAGTCGGGTTCCTTGACCCATCCTGATGGGAAAAATAATTAATTCTGGGATGAATCTTTGTTGAAATGTTTCTTGTATATGTCTCCTTCTCTGGTCTTGTTGAATTGTCGTCTATACTTGTCTCTAGTTCTTGAATTAGTAGTATATATTGTTAATGTTTAAGGCTGTAATGGTCTCTGTTAGTGAACTGGATTTCCTAAACTTATATATAGTTTTCAGAGATATACTGTACTCGTTTTCTGCTTCCATAAGGGAATATATTGACTTTTCCCCACTACCATAAGGGCGTGATTGAAAATTGCTGACCTGCATTGCTGCTTCTATAAGGGAGTTTTGTAACTGGGCACTGTTTCTGTGGTTATACCACCTTTCTAATATACTATAACCATTTCTATATAAAAAAAACATTGTTTCCCATTCAAGAAATTGGAATGCCTTACTTTTCTCACCCTATTTGTCTTAGATGATATGTGCCCCCACCAATTGAGTTAGACAAGATGATCCCATGCTAATGGTTTATATATGATGAAATATGTGTGGCTAGAATTTTCACACACATTGTTTGGATTCATACATATTACACCATTTATTAAAATACATATTATGAAACATATTAATATAAATATCATTACATAAATCCCAAGGGTTATCTCAACTAGTTTTCACCTATGTCATTGGGAATTTCTCTAGTTATATGACAACAATTACTTGACTTAAATCTCCCTATGTTAGGAACACTATTCTATATAAACGGGTTTACTAGGGATGCCAACCATGAATAAGGGGATTCATCCCTTCATTTTCATTGTGAAGTTTTCCTTGGAAACACACACACACACACACACATGTATGTCATGACATAATTCAAATGTGAACCCCACAACTTAAAAAAATTTCACACACTGTATTGTTGACATATTACCCACTAAAGAAGTGACTACCCAATCCAATCCCACATGCCAAAATATACCCATGCCCATACATGATAGGGGACTCAACCAACCTTTGGGACATGATAGAGGTGAACTCGCATGATCTAAGTACATACTAGTAAAGGATAAGAGAGGACACATAGGACCCACAATATCTTCAAATCAAGAGAAATTCCAAACCCAAATTGATATCATAAGTAATGAATATATTGGTTTCATAGGGTGTAGATGGGTCAATGTACTTTAAACATTCAAGTCCAATTCCGTATATGTCATTCCATCATTCAAATTTCAATCTTGCAAATAAAAAACTCTCACACGTAATGCTATTGGCATTTTACCATTTCCAAAGTGACTACCTAGCATTATCCCACATGACTGAGAATTTCCCATAACCATACATGATAGAGGGAATCTACCAATATTAGAGATGTGATAGAGGTGATCTGACTTGATCCAATAACATAACAAGGAAGGAGAAGAGAAGACATAGAGGAACCTAAACAAATTATGGAAAATTCCACCTAAACAAATAAAAAACCCAAATTGATACCTTAATCAATGAATATATTGGTTTCATAGGGTGTAAATGCGACAATGTATTATAAATATTCAATCTAATTCCTTATATGTCATGATATAATTGAAATTTAACCATGCAACTAAAAAAATCCCACATGCAATGTTGTTGACATTCGACCTACTATCAAAGTGTCTACTTAGATATATACCATATGAAATAGAATTTCCCATACCCATACATGATATAGGGACTCGGCCAACCCTAAAGAAATGATAGAGGTGATTTGGACTGATCTAGGAACATAACTGTGAAGGATAAGAGAAGACACAAAGGACCCACAATCCCTTCAAATGAAGAAAATTTCCACCTAAACAAATTGATACCTTATTCAATGAAAATATTCATTTCATAGGGTGTAAATAGGGAAATGCATTTTAAACATTCAATTCTACTTTCTCATTCAGCTCATCATGGATGCTATTATGGAGTTATATATTATATTTAGGGTATATTTTATGCCAATATCGAGTGTTTTAAGGGGACAATGTTCTCTTTAATTGAAACACACATTTCATTTAGAACTCCCTAAGTTCCCTCGTTATAATTTAAGGTTTTTGAAACCAAACAATCAGTGCATTTTGAATTCCCTATTTGTCCTTCAATGCGGTTGAATATGGTGTGGCCTAGTTTTGACTAATTATTGGTGCAACATATTCTTCAATATAATACAATCTATATAATACATGAAGACACATGCTTGAGAAGACATTGACTGCTGCAGTTTGCTGTCATATTCCACTCGTTGTTGCACACCTTCCTTATGCATACGAGTTGAAAGGAACTTACTCTTTCATTATTCAGTATGCATTTTTAAAAACATGTCCAAGACATTTAGATTTATTCTTCCTTTATGCCCTACAACATACATACTAGTGGTATCTATCTCAATAATATCATGTTGCATGATATATTCTTCCCTTTCAACTAGATCCCACACTATCTTATGAATGTTCAAAAATTTTGACTTTCCCCTTCTTGATTGCTCCATGAAATGATATCTTTCATTTTCAAGACTCTTACTACTTCTTGAATCTTCCTAAGGTGTTGATTGCTTTCTTTTGCCACCTCTTCACCCTTAATGTCTCATAAGACATATCCCTTTCTATCATTCTCAACAACTAAATAGGTGTCTTCTGTATATTTACTCTCGTTGGCAGCTGCTGCAAATTTGTTTTATGAAACAATATTCTTCTCCTCACTCTTCTTTAATAAATGAAATAGAGTTTCATTTACATGAGGCAATTGAATTCCTACTTTGACCTCATCTTCCTCTCCACCTATTATGACAATTTGTTCATCAACTATACCAACTAGTCGCCAATCCTATTAGGGATTATAGATTTTTCTCTTTGTTTTTCTCAACTGCATTCTTGGTTTAGAATCCTTCTTCTTCTGGAAAAAATTTCAAAAATTGTTCTTCATCCTGGCTATCTTTATCTCCAACAATATTCAAATATGCAACTAAACTCACATCCTTATTTTCTCTATATTCTCTTACTACACTAAGAAGATCATCATATTCTTATTTTCCTTCATATTGAACTTTACCTCTATTAGGCAATGCATCTATGCATTTCTTCTACTGCAATAGTTCTAGACTATTTTAATCTAAGAGATATTCTTCATCATCTTCACCAATATTCATGACAGCTATAGGAGACTTCCCACTTTCATCTACTTCATAATCTGCATGTGTGTACTAATCATTGTCCTCATGAACATAATACCTCACCAACATCACTCCAATGCATCATCATCTATGGAACATCCATCAGGTTCATCATCTTCCTCAAAGTCTAGATTTCTTTCTTTTGATACTAGACTTCCTTCTACAATTCCATTGATTGGAATTTTAGTATTACTTCCTTCATGAGGAAACTCTCCATGATATAAACTTGCATAACCTGCATCCACATACCTATTATCATATTTAAAATAAATAGGGTATTTAGTATCAACTGATGGTCCTACCATCAAAAATTCATGTTGGTCTTCCATTTTAAAGTATTGTAACTTTGAAAGATATTCTATTGTACTTTTGTTGTATTCTCCTTTAGAGATATTATTTGTCCATTCAGAGATTTCCTTGATGTAACTGTTCATGTAAAATTCATGAAGTAAACCCTCTGTTGTAAGTAGGAACAATAATATCCACAAAAGTAATATATAAAATGTATTTTGAGTCTCCCTAGGTAGGTCGTCCCTGATTAGGGAACCTGGACGACCTAGTTGGTTAGTTGAGTCACTCACCTAATGAATATAAATAGGTGAGGCACGTCTCTCATTGATGCACACGTTACACTCAAGCATTGAGAGAGAGAGAGAGAGAGAGAGAGAGAGAGAGAGAGAGAGAGTAGGGTTATGATGGTATGTTGATAAATGTTTTAGATCTTGTATAACCATTAAAAATCTAACATGGTATTAGAGAAACCCTGAAAAAAGTCTTTGTGCAGCTGAAACACTGCTACAACTACAACTACTAAAGATTAGGGTTTCATTCTTGAAAACCCTACAAGGAAAAAAACTAGTCATGTTGGGACTTTCGCTATAACTTGAGATTGGAAAATTCCCAGAAGCTTCAACTCTGACATGCCGAATATTAAATCTTGATGTAACTTGTGTAAAATTTTCAGCCTCATATTCACAATAATATAGGAGATATGATTTCTCCAACTCAGGGTTCCACCCTCTCCCATAATTCAGCCTTAAACATGTGACCTAGGGAGAATTTCTGAATCTCTGGCTAGGAAGGTCCAAATGAAATTTCGCAAGATGTTTCAGATATGGAATGGAATTTAGTTTATGTGGTCAAAGTTTCAGATCTCGAAGGTAACCAATGACATGTGGCAGTCTGTACAAGTTGTCTATGTTGAACAACCCTAAAATAAGTCACCTTGTGAAACTTCTCATAAGTTCCACTTGGTGAATCGAATTCTGCTATAACCTGTGGGGTTGGAAATAAGATAGACTAGGATAGTGCAGGATAAAGTTTCATACCTTGAGGAGCAGAAAATTTGGAGCTATAGCAGAAACAAGATCAGTCGATTCTGTAGAATAAACTGGAGAAAAACTAGGGCTTCCTATTCCATGCACTTACCTCCACCAATCAGTTGAAGAAGGAGGACCATCAAACTCTCCCTAGGAGGGTGCATCTTTCTATTTAAGAAGTTTATCATTTTGTGGAATTTCAATTTTGACCTAACACTCCTACCAAAGAAAACTAAGGCATCAGATATTTTGTAGTTCTGTCCACAGTTTTGGGAAAATAAGTATGCTACTTAGCTCTCCTTCAGGAGGCACATATTTCTATCTAATTAGATTTGAAAGATACCTAATTTGAAAAATTATGGTTTCTTTGTCAAACCTTAGGTCCACAAGAAGTAGTATTTCAAAAGATCCTTCAAGCATGCATCAAGTTGAAGCAATATCACCTGTAAGTTATATCCTCTCTATTTCCAATCGAGGTTCTCATCTTTATCATGGTGACAAACCGTACCAAGATTGAGGAAAATATTGAAAGATTCGAGAACTTCCAAGCATGTAAGTATAGAGTGCTTATCATACTTGAAGAAACATGACATGGAAAACTGCAGATTAGATGAAGATGAACTCAAAGAAAAGAAAAAGAAGGGCCTACTCAAAACAAAGACGAGGATTTTCACCTCCATTGGATCTCACAAGTATCATCCTTGAAGACTCCCAAGGATATACTCATTGCAATGATCATCTTGTATGAAAATGACCTTGAGAAATCAACTCAAGGATGTGAAGGTGCAATGTTAGAAAACATTTAATGTTACTTCACAAGGAGATCTCAGCTCAAGGAGCAATTAGAAGCCATTGGAGACAATGTCAAAGAAGCAGAAGTAGATATTACAATTTTGAATGGTCTTCCAATTTTAGTTAAGAGAGTTGTTCTAGTAGGAATATCACCTATGGAGGAATGCACATAAGAAGAAGATTGATTGATGACAAAAGAAGAAGAGATGGACGAATATGACAATCAAGCCCTAAAAACGCATTTCAAGTAGAGGAAGAACAAGAAGGAAGAACATTCCTGCAAGGAATAGAAGGACATCTCACAACTCAATAGTTCAATTTTGATGAGAAAGGACACTTTGCGAAAGAATGTCCCAAGAAGGAAGAATGGAAGGATGATATGATCTAGAAGTACCAGTGTTGTACATATTTATCGTCATCATCATATACTGAGAACCAAACATCAAAATTTCCCTCCAATCCCCAAGTTATGAAGTTGAATTTGGACCAGGATCAGTGATTTCATGACTTTGTCTAGCACCGCACTTTCCTTGTGGATAATGCGCATTACCCCAATGCGTAACACCTATTTTCCATGAACAAAAAGCAGTTCCATAGCCACATTCCTTCTTATAATGACCAATTCACTATGGGCAACACTTTGTCTTAGTTGACAAAGAGCGGTGCTCGAGTTTAAAATCTAAAAAGAGAAGTTTCATGAAGCTTCTCAAACCTTGGCTTCATGGCAACCTCATCCCTAGACTCTTGGACCACCTGGGATCGAGATACCTCCTTGTAGGATCTACGCTCCCCCTCATCCATAATAATCTCAGGCATCCCTATCCTCCCATGGCTATAAATCTTGGCTCATCCCCCATGGGTAAAGGGAAGAAGATTATGGTACAACATCAAAACTATGGCCAAATATAGCCAAGGAGAGTGGGCACTAGGTGGATAAGTTTGAAGCTTTGGAGGCAAGATATTGCTTGAGAAGAGACTTCTCAACACTAACGCTCTTGGTTGTAATTTCTCTCTCTTATTCCATTAATGCAATGAAAGTTCCTTTTCCATGAATGATATTGTGTATTAATCACTTGTTTCATTGTTGAATTCCTTAGTCATCAACAAAGGATTATAGATTGTACTTGGTGCTTTGAACTTGTATGTGCTTTGGTTGTGTTTCATGCAGGTGAACCATTAGAGATCCACAATTCCAAAGGACTGGAACATCACATTGTATGACATGTAGAAGAATCCATTTGAAGCATCTATCAATCTTAGGGGAAGTGCTTCTCATTGTTGTTACTCATTTGTTGTAGATTAGAGTATTTTGGGCTAGGGAAACAACTTTTGTCTATAGAAGGTGAGTATTTCCAATAACAAATATGGCGACCATACTAGGGAGAGATTTTAGAACTTCTAGTCTTTCTTAGTTCTTAGTTCTTGCCTTTGCTTCAAACTTCAATTTCTTCATTGATCAGATCTATTAGTTGTTTAGTTAGATTTTGTTTGATATTGATCAGATCTACTTAGATTTGTCCAGATCTGCCTCATATAGATTATTTCCTTACTTTTGTTTATCATTTGATGCCAATGGATTGAACATTAACCTTTTATTTTTCTCCTTGTGTCTTGTTTTGGAACTTGCAAGTGCCACTGCACCTGGGTAGTGTACTAAGAGTGGTTGCCACACTTTCTGCAGAGGAAACAAGCGGTGATACCACATAGATCCAATCACAGACAAAGAGCAATGCCACTGCTATGTTCTTGTTATCAATAGGCATTACTGGAGTAGTAACGCTTTGTAATACACCTTCAAACAATAGTGCCAGGTAGGGTTTTTAATCCCAATGAATTTTTCAATTTTGGCATTTGTATTTTGATTTCTGAACTTGTTCTGACTTGTTTCTGTTAATTTCATCTATGAATTAAAATATGGAAATTGATTTAGGCTTGGCTAGGTTAGACCTCCAAGAACTAGTTGAATTGAATCATGAGCTTCTTGTAGTTTTGGTTTTGGTTGAAGAAGAGTTCTAAAAAGGAAGTGTAGATCCAGATCTCTAAATTTTGTTTAATCAAATTGAAAGAAAGTAGATTTACTTTTATCCTTCATTAGTTTGATTTAAGGTTGTTTTCATTCTCTGATTTTGAAAAGTTGAGAGAAAGGTCTAGGTCAAGCTTAGGTATGAGTTGGTAGAGACTTGATTGGTCTTGCAGAATATCAAGTGTTTACTTTCTGACTGCTTCTCAGGTGTTCTTGCTCTCAAACAAAAAGAAAAGTCTATTGTGTGCATCTTAGTTTCATTTTTAAAGAAGTTAAAAAAAATATGGTGTGTTGAGTAGTCATCATAGTCTTTTTTTCGAAAAGAGATCTTGTCATTTTCCTCTTTAAATTTCTCATTTTTGAAGTCATGATGTGCTTGCAATAGGTTTGAAGATATAGTTCTATATTTGTTTGCTTGGGATTTAGTCATTTTGGATAAGTAGAAACCAAACCTCTATCCCTTCTTTAAGTAGGGTATTTTGCGAAAAGTGAAAGAAAAACTTTGTATAAGCATTTTACATGGTTTTAATTTTATGTAATCACCTCATGCATTCACCTAACTACAAAATATAAAATCAAACGATAAACTTAGGTTAAAATTTGTAGAAAAGGAGTGATAGGTTAGAGATGTGTTCCTACGTATTTAAGCGTAGGAGCTGTCGTTATTTTCCTCCATTGCATCCCGGAGATCGTGTGGCTCTTCCACATACTACTGGTATATAGATTGACCTTTCATGTACCCTTGAGGTAATAGAAAGGTACTTCACGTACTCAGTTGTATATCGAAAGTCCCCTTTCAAACGGTTGTGCATTAGACAACACTACCATGAAGTAGAGCTCCCACGTACCTTGCATATATAGGGAGACACTTTTAGGGATCCTGAGAGCATCTAAGCATAGCCCTTTGAGCATCCTATCACCGCAATACACTGAGAACATCACTCGTGGATATTACTACGCATGTGATGTCCAGGTAGTTGGGTCTTCAGGAAAGGGCATGGTCCCAATCCTCCTTGTTTCGTTTCACTGTTGGACCCTACGGTATATTACGAGTTGTGGTTGTTTGACAATCCCGTGAGGATCCTGACTTTTTACCACTCCTATGACACGTTATGACTGTTTCTCTAGCTTGAGGAGAGTTTTATTTTCCTAACTAGATAGGTTTTTTTATAGATCAGTTTGAATCTTGCAAACTGGATGATTTCCCATGGAGGAGGTCTCATCGGTTACAAGAATTATCACCGAAAAATCCTTTGAATCCTCCAGCTCAACCTACCATGGAAAGAGACATGGAGAACAATTTTGAGGAAAGTAGTGCTTCTATGACCGAACTGGAAGGAGTTCTAGTTGAAGAGGAAGTAGTTGAATCTCCTCTTCCCAATGCTCCCTTAATAGACCTATCATGACTGCCATTAGCAGAGAAACCCTCCTCTTGGAATTCCTCTTTTGTCGTCCCACCTCCTTCTGGAGTTGGGCTTAATCAATTTCATCCTAATGAAATGGTAGCTCCTATATTTGGACCTAATGCTCCATTTTTGGAAACTTCCCTTAGTGAATCCATCTCTCAGTTCGGTACCACTACTACCATATATGTTTCAGCTATGGAGTTGACCCTGAACTCTAGAATACCCTTTCCCTACCTTTTACCTAGTGATATTTTAGGTAGGTCATTTCATATTCCTTCTAGTGTTGTTCTAACCAATCCTCCATCTGCAACTATGGTGTCTAGACTTGCCACTCCTTCAAGACCACCACAGTCAATTCAGAATCCTTTGTCAAATTTACATGTGGGAGGAGCTTCTATGACTCCCATAGGTTTGTCGAACGTTCGAAGTAAATTTGTCCCTCCTTCATCCCAAACAACTAGAGGATCTTATGTAGTTTTTTCTACATAATATTTCACATCCCCCCCCTCCAACTGTTGGACCTAGTGGTCATATTGGTCTTGGTCCTATTGGTCCTCCTTCACAACCTCCTACATTAGCTTGGGTGCCTCCACAACAACCTAACATTGGTAATAAATACCTTAGAGGGGCACAATACAATAATCCCTTATATGTCCCTTATCTTGGAGGAGTTACCAATCAGTGGGATCAACCTACATATGGAACTCAACCTGGACTTAACCAGATGTGACCACCTTTTATGGGTCAAAATGCTCCCAACCATCAACAATTTGGTGGGTTTTACAACCAACCTCAACAGACCTTTGGTCCTACTAGGGTGATGTTACAGCTAATTTTACCACACATGGTGAATCACACTTTTATGGCCTTCCCTATCCCTCTACAGACTCCTTAGACTCCAAGGACCATTTTTGTACCTTTGATGTTTCCAAGATCATCCCTAAAGACATGCAATAATTGCCATATGCGAATTTTAATTCCTTTCTCACGTATATACACGGGTTTGACCCTTAAAACCGTGTACATCGGGATGTGTGGAAAAGGCCAAATGATTTTGGAGTTTTCCTTGATGTGGATCTGAGTCACTTGTCTCTTGACCTTCCATATTCCTTGAGATCGCTCAGATTCGACCTTTAATTACCCCATTGAAGAGATATATAAGGAACCCTTTGGATACATTGAAAGGGGAGGAATTGAAGAGCAAGAAAACTATAGTCCATTGTTGCCAGAGCTTATACTTGAGTCTGCATCCCTTTGTCGCTTGGAGCACTTTTTGTTCTTCCCAAGATTTCCTTTTGCTTGTGAGCTTGCTATCAAGAGATGGAGGATTGAAGTGGTGGAGGCCCAAGTGGGGGACTCAGCTTCTCCGATTCGCAGACGTACTGATAGAGGTTGTCACTATTGTAATCTCTGTTTTATATCAATAGAAATATCTTTTCCTGTCCAATAATGTGTATTTAAATGAGTATTTGATCCATGGATGATTTTAAATGCTTATATGCTATTGATTATATATGATAGAGTAGGTCTAACACAATTATATATAACATGCTTGTATTGTTTGCTGAGTGTTGAGATAGAAATTTATCAATACAAGCTAGAGTTGGAAAGCTCAACGGGGATCTACATCAACCGTTCGGAATAAGGTACGAATCGAGATCCTTTAGTGTTAGATATTTGGTTTATATTGCATATAGGAAAGGATTGATTTTTGGAGTCAAGCTGTCTATTGTGGTACCCCAAGCCATAGGAATTTCTCTCTGTAACAGAATTGGCGACTCCACTAGGGAATTCCTAGTAATTTTCCTTTGGGGTTTTTTATCGGCATTCAATGTTCTTGAATTGCTCTGATTTCTCTGTTTCTGAGTCGGGTCTGGGGGCATGTTTGCCTGGTAGTGTCTGATAGGTGTGAATTTTGTCTCAGCTTATCTGTTTGCCTTCATTTTTATCTCTTTTTCTTCCTGTATGTGAGTTTTTGCCTCACAGTCACATGTACACACGATTTTGACTGAGATATTCGTGTATATACGTGGGTTTTCTGCACAAAGTCGCGTATGCCCCGAGTTTTTCCTTTTAGAGGAAGATTGAGTGTTACTGGGCGAGTTTTGATGATCGCTGAGTCTCCTTTGATGCTTCTAGAGTCTGTATACACCTTTGTTTCTGACCAGAGACACTTTTTAGGGTAAATTTTTTTTAGGAATGTTCTTGTCATTGCATTTTTTATTTTTTGTTTTGGGATTAGTGCATTAGGTATCTTTTACCTTAGTGCTTTGTGTGGGTGCTGTTTGATAGTGCTTGCAGATTCTGGGGCTGGTAGAGTCATTCTTTTGCTTTATTATCTCATTTTTATTCAAAAAATCCAAAAATATTTGCTTCTTTGCATCATTATGCATCATTACACTTTGCATTTTGCATGGTACTTGCACTAGGTTTGCTTAGAGAAGTATTAGTTAGGATTTCATATAGGAGTGGTTGCATTTGTCATTTGAAGAAAATTTTTCATTTCACGTAGTAGCACGCCCTATTTTTCATTTGACACAATGCATTTGCATTGATTGTTAGGTGTGCATTTTACTTGATGTTTGCGTCATAACACCATTGGTTGCACGATCATCTACCTTTTTGAGTAATAAGACAAATAAAATCAACGCTTAATTAAAATGGATTACACTATTTTCTTTGATAGGGTACACCAACAAGATTAGGTTTTAGGGTCTTGGAATAGTTCATTGTAAGTAAATTATCCAAGACCACTAAACAACAACATGTATATGTCTGTCTAGGTGAGAGTGTGAAATTCCTTGGTATAATTAGTGTTTCTCAGAATCCTCCTCTTACAAGGGAGTTAAGCACGAGGAAGTGTGAGCGGTTATTGATTGAGATGACCCCTAGTCATAACTGAGTAGCACCAGAGATATTTCCAGGATTGTATTCGTATATGGGGGTTCTTTCGAGAGTTTTGGGCTTTGCTTCCCTACCCATACGGTCAATCCCGCCTACGAATTTCTGCCTAAGCATTGATTATATTGAGGGGACCTTAGTTTCCTTATCTAGGTTATCGAGGGGGTACTTCGCAGGGGTTATTCTATAGGTGTCCCAACTAGGTTGGGGTCGGACAACACAGTTGCTATATGCGTTGAAGCTGAGGGCCACAATAATTGGTTACGAACCTCCGCTTGTTGTGTATGGGAGTCTCAATCCTCTCCTAGGCGAGACATACCTGCTTCATTCGGGAGCTCACATATCCTACCCTTGTTTGCTTGTGATTAGCTTTAGATTATATTGGTGTATGCTTTGTGCACACTAGCTTGCTTAGGGTTTGCATAATTAGAAGAGTCTTTTTAATTTTTTGAGTCATTGTGGATTCGGGTGCGGCACTTTGCTGTTCTTGTCGTTTACCAGGACTTCCGCCTTCTACATCTACTCCTCATTTGGGAGAGAGAAACAGACAGTCCAGGCAGACTACTTCTCACATTGATTCACACACGATGGGAGATCATGAAGATGAAATTCCTGAGTTGTCTTCTCCACCTCATGAGGTTGGGGAAGAAGATCCTACACTTGTATATGATCCTTCACCTGATATACCTACACACTCTAGGTATGATCCTTCACATGATATACCTACACACTCTGGGTATGATCCCTCATTCATAGGTCACCGGTATTGGCTTCTGGGTGACGACACTCATCATGAACTTGCAAGCGCTAGTTATGTTAGTTATGGCATGTTTGGTATCCCTGCACATGATTCGACACACCATGCCGAGTCGGAGTTTGAACCTAGCACTATGCCTGGAGGCATTCCCATTCCTTTCCATGTGAAGAGATTTGGGAGCACATGTCACATTACATCGTCCATCTCGGCGGTGGAGGCTACATCACACGTTCGTCCTAGACCTGGTGTTAGTAGTCCTATTAGGATACTAGAACCATGACGAGTGACTATAGGGAACACCACTTACATCATTTCGCATGTCCCTACGTCCTCTATTCCTAGTTGTTCGAATGCTATTCCTCCCCCTCATTCACGTGGTCCTTCGGGCCAAAATGTGGCTACTAGTCATGTTTGTATTGCTGCTACTCACGTAGTTGTTTCTCAGAGTCAAGTATCTCCTATTGTCTTAGGAGGTCACATCCCTACTTCTGGAACGTCCTATGGTTTATCGCAGGGAATTCCTCATATTCCTACTTATGGAGTTTCTCATGGGACATCTTATGGAACTTCTCATGGACAATATTATGGACCACAGTATGCACAAAGTTATTCACCTTATGGGTACGGGTATCAACAACCCGCATACTCCTTGAATTATGGCTTTGTAGCTCCAAATAGTCAAGGTACACCACATTATGGTGCTTCCATGCCACCCTACATGGGTCAAATAGGAGGAGGGCACTATGGCCATGGCCATGGTGGTTACGGTAGTCAGTCTTATGTGAACCAAAATTATTAGGGAGCGTGGCATCGACCTGCTCAACCTAGGATCCCTTTCCTCGCAATGTTAAATTTTCCTGACTTGTCGAGACTAACGAATGATCCGATATTTTATGACCCAGCTTGGCCGGCTGTCCCTAATAAGCTTCCCTCGAACATTCCCAAATTTGAGGGAAAACCAGGAGAAGATCCTAGTGAACATGTTACTACATTTCACCTTTGGTGCTCTTCTAATTCCTTACATGAAGATTCGATCCATTTAAGGTTATTTCAACGCACCCTCACCGGGCCTGCAATGAAATGGTACATAGAGTTACCTAGGGGGATATTCGTTTTGTTCGATGACCTAGCTATGAATTTTCTCAACCACTTCCAGCTACTAGTGCATTACGATGTTGGTACGGAACTCTTGTTGACATTTCGGCAAGACAAAGCCACACATATATCAGACCATATCCAAGAGTGGCGTAGACAGAAGAGATTAATTAAAGCCTTCATACCACCGGAATTTCTCCTCGAATGGTTCCTTAAATCATTACTTCCTTATATAGCGAAGGATGTTTTTACGTCCAGAGTTCAGAATGAGGAACAAGTGATTTTTAGGGCACAGGAATTGGATTTGATTTATGCTCAATCCGGATTATTATATGAGATTATTCCTAACACTCTGCATTCTAGTTTCGACCCTAAGGTCAAACCTGGACCACATGCCAATGGCATTGTTGGTTGTACGAGTACCAAACCTGTGGATTCGGTTGTGAAACAGGTGAGTCAATTGTCTATCAACCAAACTGCTTCAGGACAAGCCATGGCTTTGTCTCAACCCACCCAAACGGCAAGTGTGCTTTTGGTACAATCGTCGGACCAAAAGGGTAACCAACAACCCGAAAGGAATAAGAATAAGAGTAAAAACAATTGTAAGGGTGGGAATAGGAATGAAAATGCCAATTCTAATGACAAGAACACCTGCAATGCTGGGGGGGACAAGCAGTATAAACGTAAGGTTAAGTTTCCTTACAAATTGTGTAAGGATGACCACCTCACTCACTTGTGCCCTCGTATAGAATAAGCCTCGATGTTCATATCACAGGGCCCAGCTGTGCTGACCAACCCTTTACCCCATAATCATTCTAGAGGAGATCAAGATCTGCTGGAAGCTAGTAGTGGTCATGGTTGCATCAATATGGTGCGTGTTACTAAGGTTGTGACTCATGTGAAGGACTATGGTTTGTCACAACTTGACCTTGGAAAGGAACCTGCTCCACTCGAGAGTCCTTTGCATATTGTAAACCCTGTGGATAAACCTGAAGTTGCACCTCGCATTCCTAAGGGGGTCCTTAAGCATTCTGGGCACAATCCTAATGCCTGAGCCACCCATAATTATTTAGTTGTCAAGGATTTGGGTCACACTCCTTGTGCGATGTCTGCACTCGAAGTACTTCAGAGTTGTCATTCGCAAAGGAAGGATTTGCTTTTTGCTCTGGTGTTAACGATGATAACTCTTACTCCGTCATCAAATTTGAAACTGCGGGACTACAACATCACTTGCCTTGCTATGTGTCTCTCTTGATTCATGTAGAATGTCTTAACATGACCGTCAAACGCACTGTGATTGACGAAGGTGCTGCTGCTTCCATGATGTCTTTGGAATGTTGGAAGGGTTTGGGTTCCCTCGAGTTCTCTAAATCCACTACCATGTTGACTGCTTTTGATGGTAGATCATTTTGGCCACATGAAATTATTCCTTCTCTTAAGGTTTGTTTGGGAGGGAAGACTATCGCGATCGAGGTCGAGGTGGTTGATGTGCCCCTTGAATACAATCTGTTACTGGGTAGGAATTGGATGTATAGTATGCAAGCTATAGCTTCTTCTTTATTTCGAGCTGTATGCTTTCCATTTAATGGGAAGATAGTTACGATTAATAAAACGTCATTCAAGAATCCATGTGTTACCACATCTTCGGGAGCTTCTATCTTGATTGTCGAGCACTCTTAGCCGGCAACTGGGAGTGTGGGTGTGGGCATGTATCCATCCCTTATGGGAAGCTTTGGTTGTCCTGCACTTGTTCTTATGATCGGATCTAGTTCTGGTGGGGCTTCATCTTCATTGAGATCGGTGTCTTTTTGCACTACCCATATGGAAGATCCTTGGATTCTTCCTACACCGAGTCCTTCGTGTAAGCTTATAGAAACAGACATGTTGTTGCCTGCAGCAATGATAGCATATCAAGCGAATATTGAATGTGTTGCAGAGCCTAGTCCTTCCTCTTTGCGGACGGAGGAGGAGGACCCATATGTGCTGCCTACATGGGCAGTTGAGTCTTCTCACGCACATGACTGCCTTGATAGTGTTTTTCCATCAGATGAAGCTATTATTGAGGCCATGTCTAGAGTTGAGCCACCTTGGGAAGAGTTGCATCATAGATATTATTTTCTTCTCGAGCTTGACCATTTGGAGTGTGAAGACTTTAGGGAGATTCTTAGTGAGAGAATTGGTAGTCCCGTGGTTCCATTAAGCTCTCCTGGTCTGATGGCTGATAGAAACATGGCGAATATATTTCCTACCATTCCTATCAATATCTCTCACGATCTTGGCAAGATTGAGAATGTCTATATTGGGGTAGAATGTTCCCATGCCGAGATTCAAGAGTATACTGAGCTGTTCAAAGAATTTCATGACGTATTTGCTTGGTCATACGAGGAAATGACAGGTATCGACCCTCACATTTTTGAACATGAAATTAAAACTTATCCCAATGCTAAGCCTGTTTGACAACACTTGCGTGCGGTGAATCCTCGAAAATCACCCGTGATTAAGGTTGAGATAAAAAAGATGTTAAATGCTGGTTTTATCTATCCCGTTCCCTTGACAGAGTGGGTTTCAAATCTCATTCTGGTTGATAAGAAGTAGGGAGCGATACGTATATGCACTGATTTCCGTGACTTGAATCGTGCATGTCCTAAGGATAATTTTCCCACACCATTTATTGATCAAATTTTGGATGAGTGTGTGGGAAGCGAGGTATTTTCCTTTATGGACGGCTTTTCTAGATACAATCAGATGCAGATCGAACCCGAGGACCAACATAAGACTACATTTATTTGTCCTTGGGGTGCCTTTGCATATAGAAAGATTCCTTTCTGTTGGTAATAACTCCCGATTCAATTATTATTCTAATGCAAATGCCTATATTTATACAAATAATGTGATGGTTGGGTTTCACCTTCCACCCATCCCTTTCGGATTCTTACTATTTATTTATTTTAC
>LPNX010132099.1:25302-68303 GCA_001517045.1 Pseudotsuga menziesii | reverse complement strand
TTATCAAGTGCATTTGATGGACTTCTATTTCTCAAATATGATGCACATATTACTGCATCACCCCAAAACATTAGTTTTACATTCTTGAAAAACATCATTAAGCGAACCATATTCATTATGGTTCTATTCATTCTCTCTGCTAAACCGTTTTGTTGAGGATTGTAGGGAACGGTAGTCTGATGTGCAATTCCATGTTGATGAAGATAAGCTTCAAAAGCATTTGAAGTGTATTCTTTTCCATTATCAGTACGAAGTGTACCAATTTTTGATTGTGCTTGTTTTTCAATCAATGCATGAAAGTATTTGAATGTTTGAAGTGCTTCTGATTTTGTTTTTAAACAGTATGTCCAGCACATTCTTGAGTAGTCATCAACAAATGTCATAAAATACTTGTTCCCATTTGCTGAAGGAGTTGGCATTGGGCCACACAAATCAGAATGTACTAACTCTAATTTCCTACTTGCTTTGAAATTAGATTCATGGAATGGCAGCTTACTATGTTTCCCTAAAATACATGCATCACATTTATTCTTCTCTTTAGGAATGGTGGGCAAGCCAAATACACCATTCTTTCTCAACAAGCGAAGATTGTTATAATTTAGATGACCAAATCTTGCATGCCACAATGAGCTAGATGACATATTAACTTCTCCATGCTGAGAGAGGTAGGCATAGTTCTGAAATCTTGCGGATGAACCCTTGAGCTTCAGCAGCTTTCCATCTTCGTATCCAGTCATGATGACTTGGTTGTCAAAGGAATTTCTTATTTCAACTATTCCATCAAACATGTGGATGGAATGGCCTTGCTGTCGAATCTCCAACAAGGACAGCAGGCTTCTCTGCAACTCTAGAAGATAGAGAACGTTCTTCAACAAGAAATCAGGGAATCCAGGCATCTTCAATCGAATGGTTCCCATTCCTTTTGGTTTAATACTTGACTTATCTGCAAAGTACACTATGCCATCTATTGTTTCATTCAGTTCTTCAAAACAGTCTTTTCTAAATGTCATGTGTGATGTTGCACCAGTATCAAGCAGCCAACAATATTTATAAGATGAAAGAGAAGTCATTTCATTAAATCCAAGATTACAATGTGCAACAATACAAGAATCAGAAGATTTACTAGCATCTTGGTCATCTTTCTTCTGGTTGTGCTTGTCTTTGATGGAGTCCCATGAATCCCAACACTGATATGATGTGTGCCCAGTCTTTCCACAATGCTTGCACTTTGATCTTTTTCTGGAGTTGTTTCTTCCCCCTCTGGCTCTCTTGCTGCAATCTCCCTTGGAAGGGTCTTTGGATTGGTCTTTGCCAGCTAGGGCAGCACCAATACTAGATGCCAAAGAGAGCATCTTTACAACTATTAGTGTAATTTACAATAATGAACTTGATATGACAAAGAGAATGAGATAAAAGGAAAAACAATAACCTTGCAGGTCTACAGTCTCTGCCAAGGTGATTTACAATCTCAACTTCAGGTTTTAAAGATGATACAATGACAGAGAAAATATTACAACCAACAGTCAACAATTATCTTAGCTCTGATACCACTTGTTAGGTATAACTCTCGATTCAATATATACTCAGCTCATACAATAGACTCACTCTCCATGCAGCATATATACAACTCTCCACTCAGTAAGCTCCACACATGCAGCTCTACTCAATTTTGATTATCTTCTTGCAGGTTTTCAAAGCATGCAGCAGTCCAGCTCAATTACAATAATTCGGGTGGAAAATGGAAGCAATTTACAACAAACATTGAAAATTACAGACTCCATGCAGCTATATACAATCACAGGCTCATACAACATCCTCACCATTTAGCCACGCCATTCATAAATATGAAACTATTTCACTTCACACTCCACCCAAAAACTAGGGTAAATTTAGGGTTTGTGTAACCAGGTGATCACAAAATATTTTATCAGCAATATTTTACCTCCATGCTCTTGAATCTTCACAGTGTCTTCAAGCTTCACCTTCGGGCTCCACTCAAGCAGCAGTCTCTCACGCAGGAAATGGAAGGAAGATAGAAAGAAATTACATATGATAATGGCAGATCCCCATGCAGTCTACGCAACCTCTTCACTGAGTCCTTCACACCGCCTTCAGACTTCAAGGCAATCTATATCAGTCACTTAATACCATCAGCATAACTCTTCAACGTTCTCAATATGATAAGACTTGAGAAACGTCCCAGAAGAAACAATGGAGGAAAATTAACTGCCAATGTTAACAAGAGAAAGATCCCTAAAATAAGCACTTAGCAGGCTCTCCACGAGCAGTCTCTCATGAATTCACAGCTCGCAGCTATAGTCTCGGTCTTCACGCAACAGTCTTCATTCAATCTCCAACGCAGTTACAGTCTCGGTATTCACGCAGCAGTCTTCATTCAATCTCCAACGCAGAATGAGTATCAGCATCAACAATAAGTGGCATATAGATTCAATATAGCTCGGAGCTCCACGATTCTCAGGCTCTCAGGCTCTCCACGCAGTCTCCAATGCTTCAACGCAGTAACCACAATAACGGCTCATTAATGAACACAGCACAGTCTTCGCGTCTTCAATAATGATGGCACGCTGGCAAGAGAATTATTTCTCCAATGCAGTGAGACTCCAACAATCAGTATTCTTCAGCAGTATTGTTTCTCCAACGCAGTGAGAAACAACGTAGCAGTAACATGGAGGTCTGGTAATGTTACACGCAGATATACTCAACGCAGTAGTAACATGGAGGTCTGGCAATGTTACACGCAGGGCAGTACTCACGAGCTTACACGATCTTTTACACGAGCGTCATACAACTGAGAAAGGTTTTTAGTGAATAATAGTTCATAGCTCCAACAATGCACAACTCCACCGATACTACACACTCAATGATATCAAGGCACGGGAATGCAGTCAACTAAGTAAAAAATGTAGAGATTAGGGTTGGTGTGGAAAAAATTCTCCATAAACATTAGGTTTGCAAGTGTGCGAGTAATGACCGAAATTGGAAGACACAAATATCAGAAGCAAGCCTACTAAAGGAACAGAATACAACCAATGTTGAGAGTATGGGTTTGCAGGAAATAACACTGCGTAACATGTGAAATTCGTTGAATTCACAGCTCCTTGAAATTCCACGCAGCTCCTTGAATTCATAGTACTTCACAACGCAAAACGCAGCACACACGGAGGAGATACGAGATATACTCAACGGAAGTTAGGGTTCAGGCTCAGCGCTGTTACAGCATTCACAACATTCCTCTGGAATTAGGGTTTATGATACCACTGATAGGTACACACATAATTATTGGCGCCCACACATAATAATACACATACAAAACGCTGGTAGGGATTAGGGTTTCCTCTACACAATCGCAGTACACAAAACTTAGTCGTGAAGGGATTGTAACGCATGCAATGCATGCACTGGCAGGAGGGAAGAGCTGAGGACAGACTGGCGATGGGCAGACAGTCTGAAGGAGCAGACTGGCAGGCAGAATGCCAGGGCTGAAATGTAGCAGGAAGGAGTTACGGCAGGAAGGCAACCAAGCTCTGATACCACTTGTTGGTAATAACTCCCGATTCAATTATTATTCTAATGTAAATGCCTATATTTATACAAATAATGTGACGGTTGGGTTTCACCTTCCGCCCAGCCCTTTCGGCTTCTTACTATTTATTTATTTTACAATAATCCCTATGGATTATATTCTAACACTTTCAACCTTAAAAACACCAAAGCCACATTTCAGTGGGCTATGACCTTGATCTTCCATGATCTCAAATCAATTATTGAAGTCTTTTTGGATGACCTTGCGCTCATTCTCGTATGAGAATGTGTCATTCCTACCATTTGAGATTAGTGTTCAAAAGATGCTGCCATTACTTGGTTAGGTTAAATCCTCATAAGTGCATCTTTTGCATGAAGTCTGGTCGCTTGTTAGGATTCATTGTCTCCAAGGAGGGTATAAGAGTCGATCCCTTAAAGGTTGAGGCAATACTTCAATTGTCTCCCCCGAGAAACATTAGACATCTTCAATGTTTGCAAGGCATAGCAAATTTCTTGCGGAGATTCATGGTTAACTTTGCCAATTTGACTAGAGGCTTTATGCATATTTTGAAGAAGGACACTACCTTTTGTTGGGATGCGTGAGCCTAAGAGTCCTTTGATGCGCTTAAGCGAGCCTTAGCATCGGCCCCGGTGATTAGTCCACCCGACTATAGCCGTGACTTTCTACTTTATGTGGCCACGTCCATGGAGATGATTGGTATGGTTTTGGTTCAGGAGGATGAGGAGCTCCAGGAGCATGTCATATATTATTTGAGCCAAAACCTTATAGATGCAGAGATCCATTATTCCCATGTGGAGAAACTTGCCTTAGCTACCGTTCATGCGGTTCAAAGATTGAGACACTATATTCTCCTCCGCCAGACCTTGGTGGTAGCCCATGTCAATCCATTTCAATTCATCCTCACTAGAAGGATGATAGGGGGAAAGTATAATAAGTGGATTTTCATCTTGCAAGAATTCGATCTTGAGTTTGTTTCGGCAAAATAAAAAAAATTGTTGATTTTTGCTGAGCTGATATCTGATTTTCCAAGCGAGGAGGAGGAGGAAGTTTGTGAAGATACATTTGTCGATGAGCACATTTTCCTGATCTCAACTTTGGATCCATGGTATGGGGATATCATCATATATTTACAAACATTGAAGGCCCCTACTCACCTTTCATGGGATGAACGACGACGGTTACGTCACGTATCCAAGAACTACCTCATAGTGGATAACACATTGTACCGCCTTGGGTTAGATTCCATTTTATGTCGTTGTTTAACTCATGAGGAGGCTGAGCTTGTGCTGAATGATTGCCACGGAGGGGCGTGTGGTGGTCATTTATCTGGGCTTTCTACAGCCCAAAAAATCTTGAGAGTTGGTTATTTCTGGTCGTCGATCTTTAAAGATTGTGTCAATGCGGTTAAGAAGTGCCACCCTTGCCAGGTGTTTGCACGCAATATGTGCTCACGTCCTACCCCATTACATCCAATTATCACCGTCGGTCCCTTCACTAAGTGGGGGCTTGATTTCATGGATTGCAACCCAGCTTCAGCTGGGGGGCATCATCATATTATTGTGGCTGTAGACTATTTCATGAAATGGGCTCAGGCTATGCCCACGGTTAAATCCGACAGTGAGACAGCCACACATTTCGTATTCAACCAGATCATTACTCAGTTTGGTATTCCGAAGGAGCTTGTCACTGACCATGGTAGGCACTTTCAGAATTGGATGATGGAAGAGTTGCCCTCGAAGTCAGGGTATAAGCAAGAGCATTCCTATTCTTATTACCCTCAAGAGAATGGACAAGTTGAAGCAGTGAACAAATCACTTAAGTCCATTCTCCAACAAACCATCACACAAAGCAAGACCAATTGCCATATCACGTTATATCCTTGTTTGTGGGCTTATAGGACCACGGTTAAGATTGCCACCAGTTTTTCTCCATATCAGCTTGTACATGGAGTGGAGTCTATATTTTCAGTTGAATGTGAAATCCCTTCATTGAAGCTATCCATAGAGCTCTTACCAGACACTTCCCCATTGGAGGAACGTTTGGTCCACTTAGAGCAGCTTGATGAGTAGCATCGAGATGCCTTGGTGGCTCTAGAAGTGAATAAGCATTGCATTAAGGTCCAGTATGATAAATCTGTCCGTCTGAGGAGGTTTAGTGAAGTAGATTTGGTCCTTTTGTGGGATCAAGCTAAAGAACCCTTGGGGGAAGGAAAGTTTAATCCCATATGGCATGGTCCTTACATTGTCAAACATGTGTTAGAGAAGGGCACATATGAGCTAGTGGATTATGAGGGGATGGCCTTGGCGGAGCCTAGAAACGGGCTCTATCTTAAAAAGTACTATGCATGATTCTCAACTAGGGCTGATTATTGTATATTATTGTACAATATTTTACATAGTTAGGTTTTTCTTATGGTGATCGAGTTTGTGATTAGCTTTCGTTTCTTATGGCAGATGTCAATAGAATCTTCCACCTTCATAGGATTCGTTGATGGTGCTAGCCGTCACACTCAACACTTAGCCTCTGCTGCTTGGGTGATTTATACTCCTACGGGTCAGGTATTGTCTTTAGGAGATGTATGTTTACGTCCCTCTTCAAATAATGTTGCTGAATATAGTGTCGTTATCGAGCTTCTATGGGATGCCATTTCACATGGTATTCTCTCTCTTGAGGTACATCTTGATTCCCAGTTAGTAGTGCCACAACTTAATGGCTTGTATCATGTTAGGGATCCAACATTGTTACGAAGATTCTTACGTGTGAGATTGTTAGAACGACAATTTGACAACATAACGTACATACATGTTCCAAGAATTTATAATCAAGTTGCTGACTCATATGCTAACTATGTGTTATATTGGCATTTGTTTCATAGACAATAAGCCTATCACTCACATGTAAATAAATAAATAGATCATCATAAAAAAAATTCATTAAACATCCAAAATGTGATAATACATAAGTGTCATAATAAAAAAATGGGGCTTCCGAGCCACCAAAATATAAGTACACTGTAGTACAAAAATGTATCACTCCCAGGTATTTAAGCCTGGGGAGGAGGAGGGGGGTTCTGATTGTGGAAAGTCACCACGGCTCTAGCTAGCCATCGAAACAACCGCACCCATGCTCATGGTACACCCATCACTTGATGCTGCATGGCCTCAGGCAGGTCCTCGATCTGTGCCATGGGTACCCTATGTGTCAGCCGCACAAAGTTTGTGTGGATGCTTTGGAGTGTTTTCTATGCATCCACACCCATGATGTCATCTCCTCTTCCCCTTCATCTATGACGAGGGAAATCGTCATGCCGACATGGTCCTACATCTACATACATATGACAGGATGTCACTATGTGTTGTCATGCAAAAACATGTCTTCTGAGTCTATATATCAAAAAACACAAAAAAATTTAATAATTCAAAAAACTTAAAAAGAGGGTTGGGATTCGCTACCAATGTCACCATATGTTGATCTTGGTGGTAGAGGCATATCAGGATCTCCCCAAAAATCTATCCCCGCATAGAGGTAATCATCGATGGCAACTATTTGTCGTCGCCACCATGGAAATAAGTCAGCTGGATAGGGGTTGGACACCCTACCCCCAACCAGTCTGCACATCGCATCTACCCAATGTCATTGGGCCAGATCTCGAACCCCATGAAGAGGAACGTCAACTCTAGGGCTGAGTATTGAAACACGCTCAAAGAAGAACGTGCTCAATATACTGTTGAAACTGAATTTTTGTACCTTGCCAATCTTGAAGTCGCTGAGCTGTTGCTTCATGTTACTCAACAGTGCAATACTCCAATCATAAACTGTGGGTCTCATGCACTCCACTACATAGAACATCAAGGGTCGCGAGGCTTGGTGGAGTGAGGCTAGCCCTGCTATCCTGCCGAGTGTCAGTAGTATGGCCTTCAGGACCAGTACCTATATGGAGTTTGTTGGGATCTGACTCCCAACCTTCTCCGTGTCCAGATAACAATATACAATGATATACTCATCTATGGTGAGGCCACCTCCGGGCCCGCAAGAACATATGTTCACCACTCCCCCCCGTCGAGACAATCCTGTAATGAAGTATATTTCCTCCACCTCTATAGTGAGGGACATCCCATCGATCTAGAAAGACTCTAAGTCAGGATCCCAGTAGTATACTAGCATCTACAGTAGTCTTGGTTTGGCCCTTAAGCCCCCAAGACACCAAAACTTGTAGAGCCCGCATGCACGAAGAGCTTGTTGAGCCATTAGATCGCCCTGTACTGCTACTTCTACATCCCGGTGCTTGTGTTCCCTCCATTCTAGAACCATACTGCACATTTAATTTAAGTTTTGGTCATTACTTGTCTTACAAAAACTTAAACGTGGCTGCATACGCGACTGTTTGCCAAACAACCGCGTATGTACGCGACTTTGAGCCATTTTTCCGCGTATAGCCAGCCCTATAGGCAGAAAAATCCTCGATTTCCGTGTGGGCCGAGGCGCATATCTTAGATTGGCCTAGAAATCAATTTTGACCATGAAAATTTGAAAAATTTACATGCAAATGAAAGAGTAGGGCATGGGAAGTTACCTGGAAAAAACGGTGTCGGATTCCGCTGGCTGAAACTCTCAAAATTCGCGTTTGAAGTTCTGAGCTCAATTGGGTAAAAATTTCAAATGTTATATAATGTTTTGAATTTTTTACTATTTATAGAAATTTTTCAAATTTTTCAAATTTTTTACCCCCTTTCTATAGTTTTGGACCGTTTCTGACCCTTTTGGACCGTTTTTTACTAATATGATGATGTAGGAGACTGTTTTGAGCGTCGTTTCGACCATTGTTTTAACCCATTTATGTTGATTTTAGGTATGATGTTTAAACTGGCATATAGGTTAGATTTCACATCCGTCTGCATTTTGCATGACCTTATTACCGTTTCATTATAACCTTAGGTATGAACCCATTCTATCCTGTCACGGAACCTTCTTGCTATTTTAGAAGTGACATGATGTGAATGGTAGAGTTTGACCTTGCATGGGTGCCCTAGTTAGCTCCTTGTTTGCATTTGGTGCCCATGCTGACACTTTTTCCTTTAGGGTACGGGAGTCTGTTGTATAGTATCTCCATGACATTTCGCAAGAGCCTCATACTCCTCTTGATATTTTTGTTGGCCTATTTCCCCAAGACTCCCTTATGTCAAGTTGTAATTGCATTATCATGAGCTTTACCTGCCTCATTGAGTCTGATGCCGGCTTCCCTGACTTTGAGTATCATCCATATAGCCTGAGCTTGTCTCATGTCTAGCCATTCAGAGCCATTTTATATATCCTTTGTAGCTTGATTCCCGATTTTTACCAGGAGAGGACTTCCCACGAGTGTTGCTATCCTACACATATGTCCTTGCATTGAGCATAGGTCACTACTTGGAACTAGTTTGTTTGTCCCCTTGACACTTGTCTCCTCCCAGTTTGTAACTATAAAGCGAGTTTATTCTTTTTTAATATTTTCAAAATATTTGAAAAAGTCCAAAAAAAAATCAAAAAACCAAAAAGCCAGACAAGAAAAGATGTTATCTTTGGCAACAGTCGAGTCGTGTCGCCTTCGAACAGAGCACTGTATATCACATCCATTGGTTGGGTTAATAGTTTGACTTTAGGAGTTGTACTCGTGTCTCTGATTTTATCTCCATCGATTGGTTAAGCTTCCAGTCCCTATGGAGCCTTTGTCGATGCCTCCCGTGTCGCAAAGATGTCCTAGTTTTGTATATCGAGTCTGTGTTTCCTACATTCAGTCACCATTTTCCTTTATGCTCTTGTTCGAAGGAAGTTGAAACCTGAGTCAGCCATTCCTCAGTTATCTTGACTTTGCATGTCAGCCATTCCTGGTACAGTTACTGTTTCGTGCACCTTATGATCGAGTCCTTCCACATTATACAGCTTTGCTGAGTACCTCATGTTGGATGATGGGGGATGCCTTAATGCCCTCCTTCCAGTGGATTTCATCCCATCGAATTCAAATCATTTATTCTCGGATAGGAATCTAGAGTCATGTTTGAGTGCCTTGAGACTTGCAGTCATCAGTGGCAGGTTCTCTCACCATCAACAGTTTTTTGGGAATACATGAATGTCCCTTGATCGATGGATTCTCTCAAGTGTTTGACCTCAACACATTTATTCACACTTGTTAGTTTTCACTCTAGTACCTTGATTCCCATTATCATTATTGGTGGATGATCTCACGTTTGTTAACGATATACATCAATGACCGATAATCAGACGATGGACTACTATGTTCGACCTCGACACCTCTATTCACATAGTAGGACATGTACTCATAGTGGTTTGTGTAGAAGACCTTCCAGATTGGTGGAATCTCATATATACTACCTCCTTGATCATGCCAGTGTTCATGAGATTTCAGTTCTCGTGACTTGATTCCAGTATATGTCAGATATTTCTAGCCATTATGGAGATCTTGATCCACTATATATCTTCATCCATCATGGAGATCATGATCCTTTGTATATCTTCATCATGGATATTCTGAGCTATTTATATTGTATGTGGCGATGGCCACACATGCCATATTTTGTATCATGCCTATTCATGGCCATTGTACTTTTATGTATCTAGGACTACTACATCTACTTTCAGTTATGTGCAGAGTTTGATCATTGTATTGTACTGATTGGAAGGATGGTTCTTCCACTAGGTTCTTCATCAATCCACTTCTGGGATGGACTTATAATGTGTTTCGGCCATCGTATGAACCCTCTGACCTCACACATTAGGGGGCATCTGTTACAGCTGATTTTACCACACATGGTGAATCACACTTTTATGGCCTTCCCTGCCCCTCTGCAGATTCCTTAGATCCCATGGACCATTTTTGTACCTTTGATGTTTCCTAGATCATCCCTAAAAACATGCAATAATTGCCATACGCAACTTTTAATCCCTTTCTCATGTAGATACGCGGGTTTGACCCTTAGAACCGCATACATCGGGATGTGTGAAAAAGGCCAAATGATTTTGGAGTTTTCCTTGATGTGGATCTAAGTCACTTGTCTCTTGACCTTCCATATGCCTTGAGATCGCTCGGATTCGACCTTCCATTACCCCATTGAAGAGCTATATAAGGAACCCTTTGGATACATTGAAAGGGGAGGAATTGAAGAGCAAGAAAACTATAGTCCATTGTTGTCGGAGCTTATACTTGAGTCTGGATCCCTTCGTCCCTTGGAGCACTTTGTGTTCTTCCCAAGCTTGCCTTTTGCTTGTGAGCTTGCTATCGAGAGATGGAGGATTGAAGTGGTGGAGGCCCAAGTGGGGGAATCAATTTCTCTGATTCACAGACGTGCCAACAGAGGTTGTCACTATTGTAATCTTTGTTTTATATCAATAGAAATATCTTTTCTTGTCCAATAATGTGTATTTAAATGAGTATTTGATCCATGGATTCTTTTAAATGCTTATATGTTATTGATTATATATGCTAGAGTAGGTCTAACACAATTATATATAGCATGCTTGTCTTGTTTGCTGAGTGTTGAGATAGCAATTTATCAATACAAGCTGGAGTTGGAAAGCTCAACGGGGATCTACATCAACCGTCTGGAATAAGGTACGAATCGAGATCCTTTAGTGTTAGATATTTGGTTTCTCTTGCATATATGAAAGGACTGTTTTCTGGAGTCAAGCTATCTGTTGTGGTACCCGAAGCCATAGGAATTTCTCTCTGTAACAGGTGGCTTTACCTTATAAGTATTATAATTATCCACAACCTAACTGACAACTTCCATTTTTTGATGCCTTGGATCTTCCTAACTTGTCCAAGTTAATAAATGATCCCATTCAACACGATTCATTTTTTCCTACCATTATGGTCAAACTTCCATCGGACATTCCAAAGTTTGACGAAAAACAAGGAGAAGATCCCAAAATCATGTGATGAATTTCCATTTGTGGTGTTCGTCTAACTCCCTTATGGATGATTCTATCTGATTGAGACTCTTCTAGAGAACATTGATTGACACGACCGCAAAATGGCATATCAAACTTCCACAACACTCATTTGTGGATTTCAATTCTTTGGAAACAATGTTTCTTACTCACTTCCATTTACCTATACGGTATGAAACTAGTACATATCTCTTGACCTCTATTCGACAAAATACCTCTACTTACATATCAGATCACATCCATGAGTGGAGGAGGCATCAAAGGTTAATCAAGGCTCCCATTCCATATCAACTTTTAGCTAACTGGTTCACCAAGTCCTTATTGCCTCCTATTTCCCGAGATGTGGCCATGGGTGGTGTCGTCACAGAAGAGAAAGCTATTAGTCGGGCCCAATATCTATACTTAGTATATTCTCGTCTGAAACTTTATATGATCTAATTCATAATGCTCCTCATCCGAACACAGATCCTACTAATCCACCTACAGAGACTGTTGTGGATGGTGTTGTTGGTACAATCCAACCTTCATCCATAGCTAAGCCTTCTAAACCATAAAGTGCTTCAACTACAACTTATTCTACTCCTACGGTTTCCTCCTAGGTGAATGCAATTCATTCCTCACAATCACCCGACAATAAGAAGAAAGGAAAAGGTAAGAATAAGAAACCTGAAAACCAGCAGGAGAGAACCAAAACATTGACCCCATAAAATGATGCAAAACCGAAATGAAAGGATAAGTATCCTTGCTTATTGTGTGGAGATGATCAGTTCATGAAGGAGTGTCCTTGTCATGAATTTTTGAAAAGTAACCCCAAACCAACAGTGTTAACCGACCCCTTTTTGTCCCAACAACAGATGATCAACCATATGTCTTCGCATGGTCCTTCATCCTCTACTGAAGACATTCATATGATGTCCACCGAAATAATTGCGTTGACTACCGGAATTCAGACATACGATAAGACACCTAAGAAGAAAGATGAGGGTGCTTCTTTCAAGAAGAATCCTCCCATCAACCCTTCTCCTCCACTTCCTTCTAATGGTCCTCTCACTATTGAGAAATCTAATTTTGACACAATCTTGCGTCCCCCAAAGAGTCCGATCCGTAAAAATGTTTTCAATCCTAGTGCTCGATCTAACCAATTTTATAATATTTTTGAAGATTTAGCTCAAGCGCCATGTGTTATGTCCACATTGGAAGTACTCCAAAGCTGTCCTACACAACGCAAGAATTTGTTGTTAGACCTAGAGATTTCGATCTTGAGAATTCCACCATGATCACGTTCAATGTGGAGAATTATAAATTGAGGCTATCCCATCAGCTCGCTTTCCAAATTGCTACTAGAGTGGTGGGTAGAAAGGTCCATCAAACCATTTTGGACAAGGGAGCTTCCACCTCGGTTTTGTCTATGTCTTGCTGGAGAGCCATTGGTTCTGCTAACCTTAGTAAGTCACCAACCACCTTAAAAGATTTCAATGGACGAGGTTTTCAACCCCACGGTCTACTACCGGCATTATCCATGGAATTCAAGGGAAAAACCATTTCTATCCAGGTAGAAGTGGTCGATACTCCTCTTGATTACAACTTTTTGTTAGGAAGGAATTGGTTTTACACTATGACGGCCGTTGCGTCGTGGGTTTTTCGGACACTCCAATTCCCTCATCAAGGAAAAATTGTGACCATAGATCAACTTGATTATTGCTCATTGGATATTACTGCTTCCACAAAAAATAATATTCCAATGTTAGGGAAGCCACCTCCTCCCTATAAGTCTGTAGCAGTTGGATCGTTGAAAGATTCTTCACTCATGGGATTTTTTCCATCCAACACTGCCCCTCCTAGTACAAAACTTCCATGGTAAACATGATATCCTCCATGACCGAGGGCATGTCGAAAGGAAAAGAGATTGCTTAATCATCTTCTTTGAGTCCACATGAAGCCCTGTATCATGCCATTCAGTTTGTTTCTAATGCTTACATAGAAGACCATCATTTGGTAGCATCAGATCCTTACCATCCACCCTATTGGATAGATTCCCCTCTCTCGACTTTAGATTATCTCTCACATATTTTTCCATTAGATGAGTCTATTATGGAGATTATGATTTTGGATGAATCTTTATGGGAAGACTCTCATCATTGATCGTCATTTCTTTCTAATGCCGATTAAGATTTTGTTTCTCTGATCAGTTCTAATATAGTCAAGTCTCCACAAACACCTATATTACTGCAAGGTGTTGATTCTGAAGGGAAGTTATGCAACATCACCAAAACAATTCCCCTTGATATATCGGTTAAGCCATGTGTTGTCGAGCATATCCACATAAGCCAGAACTGCTCAGTGACAGAAATTGAGGAATACCGAGCTCTTTTTAAGGAATTCCATGATGTTTTTGCCTAGATTTATGAATAAATGCCTGAGATTGATCCATCGATTGTCGTACATGAGATCAAGACATACCCAACGAAAAGACTTGTTAGGAAAAAAATTCGCCAGTTCCACCCAAGAAAAGTTGTAACCATTTAAGCTGAAGTTGAGAAGCTTTTGAAAGCTACTTTTATCTATCCCGTGCCTTTAACCAAGTGGGTATCTAATATTGTCCCTGTCACCAAGAAACAAGGCACTATTAGGGTTTGTATCTATTTTAGGGATATGAACAAAGATTTTCCAAAGGATAAATTTCCTACCCCTCACATCGATAACTATGATGGAAGTGTCATTTTTTATTTTATGGATGGTGTTAACACTCCATTTTTTAACAGTTGATTTAGGGGCTTGATAGGAGTTCGACAAGGGTTCCATTCCCTCGAACTTCATGTGAACACCCCTTTAGGTTATTAGAGGTGGAAGGAAAAGAAGAAAACGACAGGTGCGCTGATGGCATAGGACAGGATCCAGAATCAAAGGCTAAGATTGATTGGAGGGTGGATCAATGGCTCTGAAACATTTCACATGAGCAGCCATGCTCGACCAAAGCCCTGTAAGAAAGATGGAGGTTTGATTCATTGAGGTGACAGACTGGGCATTTACATGATGGCCAAAGGAGGTGATGAACTAAAACAACTCGACGCCACCATCACTGTAAGTGAAAGGGCAAGAAAGGTCAAATCCGCAACCATTGAAACCAGCTTGGCATCCAAGTGGGAGTTGTTTGGAATATTTCCCATATCAGATAATATAATTGAATGTCAGAAGGATGGATCTCCATCCTAGCATCACACATGATGCCATCACAGCGACCGATATTCTAAGGGTATAGCTCTTTCTGGGTCGTTTCAGATCACCCTATATAACACCATCTTTCAGAGATATTTGAGGCTTAGAAATGTGTAGATGATAAGCAGTATAGAGTTGAATTTCGAGAAGTGTCAATTTCCTTCACAGAAAACCATGGTTGTGTGGTTCGAGAAGTTAGTTCGACAAGGGGTACTCTTGGCAGGAAAACATAGATCTATGTTTTGGTTATCCATACCAGAAAATCACCAACCACCGGGCCACAAATGTTAAACACCAAGGGATTTTCACCTGCTTCTACAAAACACGGTCTCAGGATGCGTAGTGCATGGGTTTTGATGTCCCAGTGACATCCCTCCGACCCTCCCAGTTGCAGTCATGACCTCCGAAGTCCCAGCTCATAGTGGTAGTAGAACTGTTGGAGAGAATGCTCGTTCTGGGACCAGGTGGCTCTGGAGCCTTCGACACCACCCCTAGAGTCTCCACTTGACTGCTTTGTCGTGGGAGAGGAGAGGGTCAAATGCACACGTGACTACATGGCTTACAGGAAAACCCTCCTTGTAGGAGGAAGAAAAAGGTACAAGGATGATAAGCTTCTTAAGTTGTTTATCATCACCAAGTGCATGACCACCTTTTTTTTCGGCCTCCTCCTATAATAGTGTTACCAGACGAGGGATGGGTTAGGAAAATGATCGGGCAGTGGATTCGGGTCTTCTTGTCATCCTTTGAGCAACATGGTATGGAAGAAGTGGGTTGGTCAAAGAAACAGAAATATATACCCAAAGCGGCCTTAGTGGACAATTGGCCATTAGCATGCCGCAGGGGAATTGCTTTCACAAAGTGGAATTGAAGAAAGCTATCTGCTGTTAATCTATGTTATCACATGCCATGTCTCCATAATGTTTATTGTTTATATTTGTAAAACGTGGCAAAAGTTCCACTCCCTGTACTGTTAACGCATGATAGTGACTTGTAACAATTTTCAATTCAGTAGTCTCAGCACTAGAATAGTATAAATACACTCCCGATAGAGGGAGGAGAGATTTAGTTGGTTGGATTGGGAAACATTCTTGGGCTGAGGCTCTCCATTGTAAATAATATCTGATGCCTATGTTTTGAATAAAATTGCAGAGGAAGAGTTGTTTCTCATGGAAAAGATTCATGTGTCGTTGCTTTTCCCAATATGTATTTTCCTTTACATGCAATGTGCTTCCTGTTTTCATCCCAGTTTGTTGATTGCTTTCATGTCTGCAACTTAGTGTATAACAATTAGGAATTCATACTTTCTATGCTCCGGCTATTGTTCCAGACATTTATCAAATTTTCTTCTAAAGTTGCGTGGAATTCATCTCGCTGGTGCTCCATGTGATGGGCTGTTCTCCCTCGTCCTCTAACCATCCGCCAATTACCTCCTGATTGTGAAACTGACGGCTATCTTGCCTCTGTTTGCAACCTTACACCATTCTTTCCCTTATGCAAATTTTCCCTACGCAGGTTTTCGAATCCATTGCCAATGGTCCATGTCCCTGATAATCCCACCATACACCTCACATTAATACAGTTTTCCCCACTCAGGATCCTGGCCCCCTGATTATCCTTGATTGAAAATATTACGCGGAGTAGACTCTGAAGACGAACGAGAGATCCCTCTCTGATTGCGTAGGGCCAGAGATGTAGTCTAAAGTGGTTCTACTATTGCCCAGGAGCAGGCCCTTCCCCTCAACCTTGGGGCTCAATCCTGGTGCCAACAAACTGGCGCCGTTGTCGGGGAAGAAATTGAAGATCCTCGCTGGGAAAAATGACATGGTTTTAGATCTGGTTGTTGATGGTGAAAAATGACCAGACATCAAGAAGGTTGAGCACTTTTCACTTGGCGACTCCACTCTTAAAGTATTCAGACTTCAGCGACTCTGCTGGTGGTGTAACCCAGAAATCAAATGGCCGAGGAAAGCTGATAGACTCTGTCTAGAAAATGGACCCCTTATAGAGCCTAGAAATGCATGGCAGAAGCTCAAGATACTCGAGTCTACATTTCTTCTCGATGTCATGTCCTATCTTGTAAGTTTTTTCTTATCTTTTCCTATATTTATCAAAACAACCTTCTATGGTTCAACTCATTCTGAGAAGAGCTATGAATATATTCCTGATTATCCTTCTTTACGAACCGAAAGCGTTGCGTCGTCCTGTACATTTGATTATGGCCTAAATTTTTATCCAGGGGCTCACGATGTCAAAGGACACCCTTGTGAAATTCATGAAACCTCGGACGATAGCTTAGATATTATGCCTAACCTTGTCTCTCCCATTTCTCCAAGCCGGTACAAATCACTACAACTGCCTCCCATCCTTCATGATTTTCCCGTGAGATATTACAAATACCTCCCCAAGTTTGATGGACAATCCCAAGACTTGACTGCTGAGAAACATTTACAAGCCTTTGAGCATTTCTCTGACCTTTTTGAGATAGAACATGATGATGTATGCATGCGGGCTTTCGCCCTATCCTTGCAAGGAGATGCCAAAGTGTGGTTTAAACACTTGCAGCCTAAGTCCATCAACACTTGGGAAGAGTTTTCTTGCACCTTCTTAAATTTTTGGGTTAGGAGAAGGCCATTGAAGCAAATACTTTCAGATTTTTATTCCCTGAGGAGGCATGAGGGTGAGGCTATATCTATTTTTAATAGAAGATTCACAAGATTTTATTATAACATGCCTAAGGAAATCCAACCTCTTGAGAACGCTGCTAAGATCTATTACGTAGCCGCCTTTCCTCCTGACCTGTCCTTGCTTCTTTGGGAGAGAAAATCAACTACCCTGCAACATATGTTCATTGATTGTTTGGAGGTTGAGGAAAACCTTAAGATGTCCAAGAAATTGTCAGATCAGGATCGTGGTGGTGAAATAAAAGATACATTCAAATTGGTTGGGCCCTACAAGCATAATGGGAAATTCTTTGGTCCATCAAAGCTCTCTCCTGGTATACAGAACGAGGACCGACCTGATGCGGAAGCAGGTAGTCCTGCAGGATTGTTCTCTAAAGAGGGCGACCTGCACCGCCCTTGGTCCGCAAAGGATTATTTTAAGAAGGAATTTGGTACGCCTATGTACGATGAATATGAGGAAGACTACCTGCAGAATATACCTGACAAGCTAGCTGTTGAAATAAAGCCTGCTGATGAAAAGATTCAAGATGCAATACGAGATCAGAAGGTTGAAGCAGGAAAGGATGATAAGGGCACTGGAGGTGTGTTGAGGCCTGGAAAATCGTAGGTAACAACAGTTAGGGATTCTCCCCAATAAACGTTCCCAACTAGCCCACTACTGTTTGGTATGGGGAATCCATCTGGTTTACGGTCTAGCTACCATAGGTCAAGTAACAAATTAAAAGGTTTTACCAGTTACGGCCTGGTCCACCGTGTATATTTTTAGTTTTTTTGTGTTTAAGTTATGATGTGCAAGTGCCTAGCTAAAAAATGCAAATTTGATAGAGATAACGAGGAGTGTCACAATGTGATGCGCAGGTTCTTACCTCTCGTCTTAAATCTCTCGCATCTAAATCACACACAACAAGAAACTAAATATTACTAACTAACCTATCCCTAGGGAGAAGAATTAACAGTTAACAATGAGTAATGCATTTCTGCACATGTATTATGAACAATTACAGATAGTTGTTATTTATTTCAGAACACATGAACATAAATAAAAATATGAACAACAAGATAGCTTATTGTTTATGACAACCTTCATTACTCATAGTGGAAATTTCACAAAATAAACTATAAGACATTCATAACGTAAACAATAATGCAATGAGTTAGAACGATCTCACAGTTAATGGACATAAGCTGAAAACGAAATAGTTCACATTCAACTAATCCATAGCAAAGCATTTGAAACATTCCACCAAACTTTCTCCAGCAGAAACTTGTAACTCTTTATTGCAAAAGGAAATAGTTCTTCTTACAATATACTCTTGAAAATTGCTTGGGAAAGAAGACCCTTCTCTATCTAACTCTCCTATATTTATACGAAAAATCAAAACATTTGGGCTTCCCCAACCTCTTAATCCCAAAATTTTGTCTTTTAGTAAGTGCTCATGATTTATACAATATATTACATTTCAATCCAAAAAATTATAAAAACACTTTATGAAGAGGGCCCCGCTTGGTCATTAATGAACTTTTTCCACACTTGGGCCTTTGTTGCTATGCTTTCAAAATTGGAGGGTTCAAGGAAACGAATATGTATCTCATACTTAGCAGCCTGATTCTTAACAACTTCTATTCTTGTCGAACTCAAGCGCAGCTGATCTTCAAGTAAGTGGATGCTTACTGCTGCATGAGCTACTGCATTCTTCAGAATTTGTTCATCTAGATCTTTGATTTGTTGGATCTCCTGCTCATCTTCTTGATACATGTTTTGTAGTTGTTCCATGAACAACTCATGTTTTGGTATCTCATCCAGTCTTTTATCTACAGAAACCTGGCATCTATTGTATGTGACCAGCATTCTTCTGTAGTATTCAGCACATAATCCTTTCGTTTTCTTTACAATCTTCTTGAATTCTTCCGTAGGATTTATTGCAAACTCCAATAAGTCATAATCTTGCTTTAAACTATGTCGATATTTAGCTGGTAGCTCCACAGGGGTTTCCTCATATGTTTCTATCCACACTATCCTTCCTATCAGGACCTCCAAAATATCTTGAGATCTGTCTACAAAATATGAAGTGGTGTCCAAGATTTCTTCTAATCTGCTATTTATTTGCACAATATTACACCTTTCTTCCTCAATGCACACTTGTAGTTGGTGTATTTTCTTCCTCTGAGCTAGAACATATTCCTTCAAAGGTTGGACATCTATCTTATGTTCCATAGCATCTTTCGATGATGCTGTCAATGAAGCATTCTGTCCCTCCAAAACTGATACCTGCATTTGATATTGTTTCTCTTTCTTCAGTGGCAAATTTCTATGATTCTAACTCAATGACCTTGTTTTGCAGCTAGACCTTCTCTGCACTTAGAGTTTCATAGGATACCTGAAGGTCAGTCTTCTCAGTTTTCAGCACTTGATTCTCCAGCTGCAGCTTCTGTAATTCTGCCAAGCTGTTCTGAGCATCTTTCTCTGTTTTCTCTACATAAACTTCTAAAGTCATCTTATTTTCCTACAGAGTCTAGATTTCTGTCTTTGAAGTCCTTACTTCATTTTTCATGTCTTCATATTTCCTCTTCAACTTATGACCTTCTTCTCTCTCGTTCTTCAACGTTTCTTTTAATTGAGCTGCATTCTTTTTGGACTGCTCAAGACCCGTCATCAACCTATCTACATTATCATCAGTAGCTTGGGTTAGTGCTACCCTGGCTCTCGTTGTCAATCTCGGATATGCATCTGTTCCATACACCAAAGTGTTATCAGTTATCATCTTTCCTGATTGTCCTCCTGTTTCAACCTTTCTCTCAGTTCTTTTGACAATCCTTTTCTTCTCCTTGTCATATAAAATGGTGTTGAAATCAGGGACCTCTTCTCCTTCCTTTTGCATGAAAGGTATCAAATCCTTTCCAAAAAAAAGCTTTCCCTTGAGTGCTTCCAGAAGTTGCAGCAGGCTCCTGGGAATCAGGATTGTCTTTTCCAAGCCCTTGATCTGTATGATCATGTGCCCCCTATGTATCCATCTGTTTAGTAGTCTGTTGGTCGGTTTGAGATCCTGTTAATCTCAGACCTTCACTTTCTTCTTGTTTTTTCTTTCTCTGCTTCTTCATTTCTCTTTTTATCCTCCTCTTCTTTCTTTGCTACTTCCTCTGCAACTCTCTTTCTTTCTTATTATTCATTCTTTAGCCAACTCTCTACCTCTTGTGCTAGCCTTCTAGCATCTTCTTCCCTCTTTTTGGCTTCTTCTTCTTCAGCTTTCTTCTGTGCGGTTTTGCCCTTTCCGCCCACAATGGTGATTTTCTGTTTAAATCTCTTCTTTAAGGCAGTCATATTCTTTGCATTTCTGAATATTTCTTCATCTTTGCCCCACAAATTTGTGTATTCGAAATGAACATTTATCTCCTTACAACGCTTTGCAACCTTATTTTGGGAGTCATTCATGTGAAAGTTCATCTCACCAAAACAGAAGTGCTCCAACTCCTGCATGAATTCTGCAGTCTGTTTTACCTTTGTAAACTTATAACTCCCTAGCTAGAAAGTTATGGTAGGATATGTTGCTTTCTTATGTTTGAACAAGAAACTCCCTACACCATCAAGATATACCTGTCTAACGGCTTCTTTATGTAGAAAATAATTAGTGGCATATTTAGGGAGCAGAGAGGTGCCCTGGAGCCACCATACATTCTGATATACATTCCTTCTTCAGTCAAATAGTAACTCCCATATTCTTCAATGACTTTGAATGCTTCCTCGAACATGCAGTTGCATTCTGTCAGGAAAATTAGAGTGTACAAAGGCATGATGAAGTGATCACATACTTATCTGTAGTTTCTATAGTATTTGTGTGCCCAAAATAATTTATATGCAATGTATACAGGGGTCCTATCCCTATCCCAATTACACCTCAAGGCTCGAAAAGGTTGGGTACATAGTATACAATCAACCAAGATAGAGCTCATGTAGAACTCTGACTTCTTTTGTGACACTTCTCCCAAGGATGAATATATGCATGCTGAGAGGCTATTGGACACTATGTTTTCCTAATTGAATATGGTTCCTTGAGTGGCCACATAAAAAATAATTGGTATCCATCCCAATTTGAATCTTTTTCCATGAGCTCTCCCAAAAATTCTATTAAGCATTAGTGCTATAAATCTATAAGGGTTCCAGAGAGTGGATGTATCATATTCTCCTGATGGCCTCGTTCGAAAGTTCTTCCCTGGTATCATCATTCTCTTAACTGTTTCAACCAGGTCCAACTCTGTTTCCTTCAACCAGCTTTATGTTATGTAAATCTGAGCAAGAGGCAGATGATATGCCATGGAGACATAAGCAGGGCTATATGCAACATATCCCTATTTGGCAGTATTTTCCAGGATCATTGTAGTTACATCTGCCTTGGGAAGAATCCAACCGATCACCTCTGAGCATGGGAACAACTCAGGTCTCGTGGCTACTTTCATAAGAGCCGGTTTCTCGATGTTTGCATATATAGTCAGCTCTTCGAATCCTGCATCAGGCACATTTTGATTTGCAATCATCTTGTATATCTCACCCCATTTATAGTCCGGTTTGACTCCGGTGGTAGCCTTGGTATCTTCATATATGTATTCCACCTTGGTGATGATTTCCATCTCTAGTCCTCCCTCTGCAACAGGAGCCTTCTTCTTTTGTCTTTTAGACATATATCCTTTGAAATAGTTACCCTGTCATAAACAACACATGTTCTTAGACCATTTGAGATTTTAGTTAGTGTTTCAATAATGAAGAAAAACTGTAACAACCTATTTACCTCTTCCATATGCATTCTCACAGATAAACTATGTAGAGTATTAGTGCATAAAAGAAAATGACAAGGAAAAATAAATCTTCTTAGTCCACTGTCTGCACTAAAATGCAACCTTGATAGAAAACGCATCATTTAAATAGGATTGCATTCTAACTCTTTGCCAAACATGAACCACCCTATCAGTAAGGCTAATCTTTGAATGTGAGGCCCTATCAAGTGATTGAAAACACAGAAATCCCCAACTTGTCCAGAAATCAAAACCTTTCGGTGTTCCATAAAAATAGGGTAAGCGCATATGCAAACCGAAACCTCCCCCCGGACGGCCATAAACAACCCCAAAATAGTCGGTGTAGATAGCGTAACGCTTGTCTACACCAACTACCTAATCCTTTAGAATGGGATAGAGCATCCATAACAGCTCAAAACACTGGCTCAAGAAACCCCCACTCCCAAAACTGCCCAACTAACTGATATGCCTCATGGCACGAGGATAAATATTCATTCTAAACAGCTGATCTACACAATTGCGAGAAAATCTAACCAAAGGAAGACCCTAGTTCCCAAACGACCAATAAAATCAAGAAAAAGGATAAACCGTGGTTGGCCTACCTGGAAAAAATGTTGTGCAGTCGGCGGGACGATCAAAGAACCTCCACGATAGCAAACCAATCAAATGAAATCCAAACAGCTGGGCACGGTGGTACAGTTCGATTAGCGAGGATGGAGCAAACGTGATTTTTCATAAGGGTAAGAATAAAATAATACCCCGCCCTAATATATAAACCTTTCGGTGAAAAAGACGGTGGGAAAAAATCTTATCGGTGGGAAAAACCCCTATTGGTGGTCGGAACCACTAATGCATCAGCGGGGTAGTTCAAAAGACATCTGCAACGATGGATTCATAAACAACTACGGTTCTGCGACAAAATACAACCCATCGACAATCGGAACCATTAACCACTACAGTATTGGCGATCAAACACACTATTCATCGGAAGGATAGTCTTATAGGAAGCTGTAACGATGGGCAGTAGACAGACTACGGATCCCACGATAACATAAAATCATTGACGATCGACAACTCTAAAACTATCGGCGTTGGAACCTCAACTCTAAGCACATCAGCAGTGTCAGCAAAACAAATCTAAGAATTGCCATATCAGCAGTGTCAGCGAAACAAATCTAAGAATTGCCATAGTGTCAGCGATGCCGAGCACTAAACGTACTGTAGGATGTATCGAAGGTCGAAACCACTGACCAATAATGCGTCGACAGAAGAAAACACTAAACATCGGAGAAATAATTTGGTTGGCATCCGCAACAGTGGATAACAAACTGAATGTGGGTTCTGTGGATCACAAAACCATTGGTGATCAGGAGCTCTAATAACTATGTATCGGTGACTCAAAACTCAACGCTGCCACCGTGTCGGTAATGCAAAGGACTAGCCCTCCGATCACAATAAAAAATCGTTCCGATAGCGATAAAATAAACAGTGTCGGCACAAAGGTTTAAAAAATAAAACGACAAAGAGGTAAAGGCCACGGATTGGCAAAAATAAGAACTGTTCGTTGTTTCCCTCCCGAAACGTCAAAGGCATAGAGAACTAATGCCCCAATTCATTGTTCAACCGACTTCCGATAGCGAGAAAATCATCTAAAAATAATAAAACTTTAAGTTCCGAGAAACAAAAATCCACAGTCAAAAGCATTGGCTAGACAAAAGGTAGTTTTAGATCATTTAACTTCTGAAACGAAGGAAAACAGTTTACCTTACTTCAACCTCAAAAATATTCAACATTGTAGCAGAGGAAAGACAAAGTTCAGGAAACGAAACAATCCCAGACTAGTCAAGATTGAAAGGAGCGTCCAAAATTTTAAAAAATTTGGGAAATAAAGGTTGCAGTTGCAACAATTGGTGACTACCTAGGGAACACAGATCTCTGGACAACTTCTTCTTTGAGCAATAGACTGTTTTGACAATAAACACCAGCATGCTGAATTCTTCTAGATGTCTAGATTTCCCTAATGACAGATGTATGTACTTTAATCATTGATGATAGTCCAATTTAGGGATAATGGGAACCAAGATTTCAAAGTGTAGATAACTCTTTTGAGGCCAGGAATATGATTTTCATTTTTACCTTTGTCTTCGGGTAGCTCCCAGCTTGGACACCACAGGATTGTAACATATGGTAAACAGAAATATTTGTTTGTTCCTCATTCTCATGCCATTTTGCACTTTTGTGCTTTTGGACTTTTTTGTCCTTTCTGAGTCCTTCTGCATGCCTTCTTTCTGAATTTTTTATTTAGGATCCTCTATCCATAGTGTCCTTTTGTGTGAGAGATGTATTAATTTTTCAACTCACGGACGGAGAAGAACTTTGGCAATCTTGTACTCATATGGTTCAGTACTTTGTTTTGATATATATTGCTTTCTTAGGAGATTTTGACTCTTATTTGATTTTTTGGCTTTCAATTATTGGCATAGGATCATTTATATATAATATACTGTTTACCATGCTTCCTCTCCATGGGTCTCTACTGTCACCCCCTAAGACATTTTAAATGTGAGATGGATGGAGCCTCGAAATAATATTCCAGACCTTTTGACCTTGAGTTATTTTACAAGGATTAAGTAGGACTTCAATGTTTTCATAGCCATTTATGAAAACTGCTAAACTAGAAGAAGTTCTTTCAAATAAATCAATAGTACACAGTCTTATAATTAAGGATTTTAGTTATTCCAAAATTCTGATGGACTCCATGCAACCAAAAAGTTGTGCTTCTTTATTAATATCAACCAAAATCTAACTAAAAACAAAATAAAATAAATCCAAAACAACACAAAGAAATCCATTTATTTATGTACAAGATAACCAAGAAATAAAAATCAAGAAAAATAAGGTTTGATAACTAAACCATCAACTGGTAAGTTCTCTTCCCACCCCTGTAAATATTGCAACTTGTAAGTTGAGGGGCCAAGCTTGGCTGCAATCTAAAAAGGGCCTACCCATAGCTGTAGAAACTTAGTATGCTTCCCCTTTTCATCATGCGGATGATCCCACTTAAGAACCAAATCTCCCACTTCGAAATCCTTGTTTCCAGCTTTATGCTTATCAAACCAACGTTTCACTACTTCTTGTTGATGCCTAAATCGTTCTCTGGATTTGGACCTAGACTCTTCTGAATTCAAAAGATTATAGATTCTAATCTATAGGATTTCATTATCGGTACCTCTAGACTCCTAAGCTAATATGGAAGAAGTTAACATAATGTTGGGAGGAAGAATAGCTTCTTTTCTGTAAACAAAGGTGTATGGTGACACACCTAAGGATTTCTTGGGTGTGACTCTATCATCCCAAAGAGCATTAGGTAATGCTAAGTGCCAACTTCTCTGATTTTATATCATGGTTTTCTTTAGAATTCTAATCAAATTCTTATTTGTATATTCTCCCAAACCATTTCCTTGTGGGTAATAGTTTGTAGAATAATGCAACTTAATTCCTCTTTCATTAGCAAATGTAGTTAATCTAATAGAATAAAAGTAAGTAGCATTATCAAAAACCAGGGAAATTGGAACCCCAAACCTGGTCATAATGTGATATTGTAAGAAATCCATGACTGCATCTTCATTCACTTTGCGTAATGGAATGGCCTCAACCCATCTGGTGAAGTAGTTAGTTGCCATCAAAATGTATTTGTGCTGCAAGGAATAATTTGGTTTTATTTCTCCAATGATATCAATCCCCCATTGTTCGAATGGCTCTGTTATCATCATTGGTTCTAAAGGCCCCGCTGCTTTGGCTTGTCTTCCAACACACCTCTGGAAAACATCACACTTTTTGACATGAGCATGAGCATCTTTAAACAGTGTGGGCCAGTAATACTCGTCTCTAAGAATCTTATGGGCTGTTGTATCTCTGTAAAAATGACCTCGTGCAGGCCCATCATGTAATTATGTTATGACCTTCTTTGCATCTTCTTGTTCTAAGCACCTGAGAAGAACTCCATCATAATTCTTTATGAATAATACTCCATCAATGATCTGATATGAAGCTGAATTAAGGTGTAATGCTCTTCGTTGTTTGGAATTCCAATGTTCTGGAAAATATCCTTCCTGAAGGTAATGAACAAGGTCTCGGTACCATGAATCTGGAGCTGTGAATAGAGGACATAAATCCACCATATGTAACTCAGCTTCATTATCCCAACTGTTTTCTTCATTGTCTTTACCTTCAGCCATTAGTTTGCACAATCATTTCCCTTTAACTATGGATGTTGGTTTGAATTCAAGGTCATATTCTTGTAAATCTGTTACCCAGTTGCCTCTTCTTTCTCCTAATTCCTTTTGTATGAAAAAAGACCTTACAGCTGGGTGTGGAACTATTACATTAGTACGGTTCTTAAGTATGTATGGTCTGAATTGCTTTACCGCTTTGAAAACTGCATAAGCCTGTTTATCAATAGCTGGATAATTCAATTCAGCTCCCTGTAGACCAGTGCTCATAAATGATATGGGGTACTCATCTCCCCCATCTTCCTTCTGTGTAAGCACCACTGCCAATGAATCATCGGATGCGAAAGTGTACAAAATAAACTCTTTTCGAAATTTGGACTTTTGAGAGATGGTACATGAGCAATAGATGTCTTTATCTTACTAAATGCATTCTTCTCCACATCATTCCATTTGAATTGTACACTTTGTTTCACCATTTTCTGCAAAGGTTTGACAATTTGAGCAAAATCTGGTACAAACCTTCGCACAAACTAATTGTCCCCATGAATGATTGCATACCTTTTTTGTTATGGGGTAAAGGGATATGTTCTATGGCTTTAATCCTTTCTGGGTCTATGGAGATCCCTTTCTTAGAAACAACGTGACCCAATAGCTTTCCTTCTATGACTGCAAACACGCACTTCTTAAGATGAAGTGAAATACCATATTTTCGACAACACTCAAAAATTTGTCTCAGATGGAATGCATGTTCCTCTCTCTTTTTTTAAAATATTGTGACATCATCGAGATATACCACAACACTACGACCAATCAGACCGTGGAAATCTATATCCATGGCCCTCTGGAAAGTAGCTCCAACATTTATGAGTCCAAAGGGCATTCTCCTATAAGCAAAAGTTCCCCACTTGGTTCTAAATGTATTTTTTAGCCTATCTTCTTTAGCTACTAATACTTGATTGTAACCAGAGAATCCATCTAATAATGAAAATAATTCAGAACCTGAAACCATCTGCAATATTTGTTCCATGGGTGGAACTAGATAGTTATCTTTATCCAAAGCATGATTAAGGTTTTTGAAATCTACACAAAGCCTGATTTCTCTGGATTTCTTTCTTATTGGCACCAAATTTGAAACCCATTCTGAATGTCTGACTTTGAATCTAATTTTAGCATCCAACAATTTTTTTACTTCACTCTGAATTAAAGGTTCCAGCTTTGGATGCATCTTCCTTAAATGTTGTTGGTAAGGCTTGACTCCAGCTCTAATCGGGATGACATGTTGTATAATATTTGTGTCATATGTTTTAAGCTCTTCATATATCCAGGCAAACACATCTTTGTACTGTTTGAACAGACTAATGAATTTACTCCTTTCACCCGGAGAACAACACTTTCCCAAATTTACATATCTAGGTTCAGCTTCAATCCCCAAATTTATTAGCTCAAATTGCAAGGATGAGCTATGAGTCTTGACATTCGTTGGCTTTCTGAACTTGTTGTTTAAATCAAACATTCGTTCCAGGGTCTTGACTCCCTTAGGAATAAAATTTCCAAACTTTAATTCTGCTTGATGTTCTTCATCGTCTATTATTGCTCCTTTAAAAGTCTCATCATTCATCAAGCATTCCAAAATTTGTTGATGATCATCAAAAACCCGTAAATTGGTGATCATATCTGGAACATAAGGCCTGAAAAGTAATTCAATATAGAATCTATTATTAGAAGGTACTAGCCTTGCAGTCGAGGTAGCTAGTAAATCGGTTGCTGCATTTTTTAATCTAGGAATGGATACAATATTGAATGCATGAAAGTTTATAAGAAAATCCCAAACTTCATTTTGATAGGCTTTTAAATGTGGTGAAATACAATGTATCTTATTTTGAATTTTCTTAACAACAATTTCAGAGTCTCCATATACTTTCATATTTTTCACTTTCAGTTCTATTGCCTTTTTTAGTCCCTGAACTAGTGCTTCATACTCGGCTATATTATTCGTACATTCGAATTCTAATCTACAAGAAAGAAAATGTTTATTTTTCTTTGGATCAATCAGGACACAACCATCTCCTGATCCTTCCAATGTTTTAGATCCATCAAAATAAAGGGCCCAAAAACTATCTACTTCTACTAGACTTGAATTAAAAACTTCATCTGAAACTAAATCTACTATTTTACAGTCAATTTCATCAACCCGTGAAAACCGAAGGAGATCAGGCTAGGTGTCAGATAAACTGCTAGCTTCTTCAGCTTGGTAATTTCCCAGTTCCAATTCAATGAAGTAATTTCCCAACACAGAATTCACTGGTTCATTTTTTCCCTCCAACTGAGTAACATTGTGCTTCATCTGAGGCTCTCTTAATATTTTTATCTGATTGGGACTTCCCTTATGAGGCAACCACAGATGTGACCAATTTGATGCTAAGTATCCATTTAGTCTTGCCGACCAACCTCGACTCAAAACAAGTCCATAAGCATCCAGAATGTCTGTTACTACAATATCAATGTACTGACATACCTTCTCATTTGCAGATAAGCGAATTAGAACATCTTCCATTTCCTCGACTACTTTCACAACTGTCCTATCTAATTGAATAACTTGCCAAGTGGATGGTTTAGGTTGTCCATTAATTCTCTTGCATACTGAAAGTGGCATAACATTGATTGATTCCCTTGAGTCTACTAAACAGTTGTGCACATTATAGTTGAAAATCTCAAAAGTTAGGAGAAATGGTGGCGTTCTAAACTTAGACTTACCTCCCACACTTGCTTCATCAACTTCTTCTTCATGTTGGTTGCTAGTGGGAAACTCTTCCTCTGGTACTTCAAGTGCTTTTAACATTTTTTCTTTCTACTGAGGTACATTACACATTTCAAATAATGAGATATTTGCCTTAGCCTTTTTAATGTCTTCCACAATATCATACCCCATCTCAGGTGTTTTGAGATTCTTCTTGACATTATCAACCTTGTCTTCAATAGGCTTAACATGCATGTTAATTCTCTTAGGGTATTGACTTGTAATGGTAAATTCAGGTATTTTATCAGTTGTAGTGTTCTTTTGTACCTTCTTCATATTTTCTTGAAGTTTCTTGATCTTCAGAAGTATTGAATTGTCTTCTTTTAACAAACTCTAACTTCTTGTTGTCACATTGGTTTCTGATGTTTCTTCTTGTTTCATAGAACCTTCCTCTTCTGTATCAAACATTGAGACACAGTTCCATAAAACCAAAGCATCCTCCTCTTGTTTTTCTGTGGATTGATTGTCATTTTCTTCCTCCTTATCAGTTTCTATTTGTTTGGAGTCCAATAACTGATTCATTACCAATGTCATAGAATTTATCCGTTGGGGACAATTCCTCTCAGAATGCGGCTGCTGATGAAAGGTGCAAAAATTATCCATGGCTACATCAGTTAAATTCATTGCTACAGGACTGTGTGGAGGTGGTTTAGATCAATTGTTATCCTCCCTCCTTTTATAGTAAGGCTTATATGATTTATTAGCTTCCTTTTCTTTTTCCAAATCTATTACTCTGTTGGATAGCTTTTGCATCATCTTCACCATCCCTTCAAAATCATGTGATCGCTCATCCTTAGGCTTAGTTAGTAATAAAGCTTTCTTACCAAAAGTTTTTTCTTCCGATTGTACAGGATAATTTTCTATGCTTTCCATCTCATCCTCTACCCTTTCAGCCTCTTCATAGGTTTCTGATAATGTAGGCTTGACTGATATCTTAGAAAACATGGCCAAGTCAGGCCCTAGAGCTGAAGTATAATATTCAATCAGAGCTTTTTCAGATGGCTTATCAGCTGCAGTAAATTTTTTTAGATAAGTACCAAATCTTTGAGTGAAATCATGCACCTTTTCCTTCCTTTCTTTATTTAAAGCGCATAACCCTTTCATTAAAGCTGCACGAGTTTTATGAACTGCATATTGACTTCTAAATATTCTCTCAAATGTGTCCCAATATGTGATTGAATTTGCAGGAAGAGAAAAATACCATGAGGTTGCTGCTCCTTTCAGGTTGTGTGGAAACAATCTACAGACCACATCTTCATGCTCTCCTACTTGTAGTCCTTCTATAGCCAAGTAAAAACTTTGCAAATGATCATCTACCAGAATTTGTTCACTTGGTTCAAACTTAGGTAACATTTTGTCAAATCTTGAGGCAAATCATGCAAGGGAGCTTCTAGGTTTAAAGGTGACCTAGCCTTCCAAGCAAGTGGTGGATTTGGTTGGTTTGCATTTACATGAGCCATGATTTTGAGTGGAGAATGAGGTGGTGAATGAACAAGGGTCCGACAAGGTGAACAGTAAGATGAATCTGGACCCAATTTATTCAAAGGTTGGTCAACTTCCTATAGGGCTGCTTCTACCAGTTCTTCAAGATCTTCTACCAACACTAAATCTTATAATTTAGGGCGATATTTCTTTTGATATTCTCTTCTAGGTAAGATAGAAATGATAGGTAATCCTCCAATTTTTTTCACATATACCCTAGTGATTCTTCTTAAATCATCAACCACTTCATTATCTACAGGATACAGATACCCTTTCTCTTTATCTTCAGGGGTGGATGTGTGAAACAAACTACTTTCAGAATTGTCACTGGTGGAGTAATTTGGAGGAAATGAGTTTCCTCGGCTAGCCATGCACTGGTGGCCCTCCTTCTAGCACCAAAAATTGTTGAGGCCTGAAAAATCGCAGGTAACAACAGTTAGGGATTCTCCCCAATAAACGTTCCCAACTAGCCCACTACTGTTTATTATGGGGAATCCGTCTGGTTTACGGTCCGGCTATCGTAGGTCAAGTAACAAATTAAAAGGTTTTACCGGTTACGGCCTGGTCCACCGTGTATATTTTTAGTTTTTTTTGTGTTTAAGTTATGATGTGCAAGTGCCTAGCTAAAAAATGCAAATTTTATAGAGATAACGAGGAGTGTCACAATGTGATGCGCAGGTTCTTACCTCTCGTCTTAACTCTCTCACATCTAAATCACACACAGCAAGAAACTAAATATTACTAACTAACCTATCCCTAGGGAGAAGAATTAACAGTTAACAATGAGTAATGCATTTCTGCACATGTATTATGAACAATTACAGATAGCTGTTATTTATTTCAGAACACATGAACATAAATAAAAATATGAACAACAAGATAGATTATTGTTTATGACAACCTTCATTACTCACAGTGGAAATTTCACAGAATAAACTATAAAAAATTCATGATGTAAACAGTAATGCAATGAGTTAGAACGATCTCACAGTTAATGGACATAATCTGAAAACAAAATAGTTCACATTCAACTGATCCATAGCAAAGCATTTGAAACATTCCACCAAAATTTCTCTAGCATAAACTTGTAACTCTTTATTGCAAAAGGAAATAGTTCTTCTTACAATATACTCTCGAAAATTGCTTGGGAAAGCATCCCCTTCTCTATCTAACTCTACTATATTTATACAAAAAATCAAAACCTTTGGGCTACCCCCAAATGACTTTTGGGCTTCCCAAACCTCTTAATCCCAAAATTTTGTCTTTTAGTAAGTGCTCATGATTTATACAATATATTACATTTTAAATCCAAAAATTTATAAAAACACTTTATGAAGAGGGCCCCGCTTGGTCATTAATGAAATTTTTCCACGCCTGGGCCTTTGTTGCTATGATTTCAAAATCAGAGAGTTCAAGGAAACGAATATTTATCTCATACTTAGCAGCCTGATTCTTAACTACTTCTATTCTCGCCGAACTCAAGCGCAACTGATCTTCAAGTAAGTGGATGCTTACTGCTACATGAGCTACTGAATTCTTCAGAATTTGTTCATCTAGATCCTTGACTTATTGGATCTTCTGCTCATCTTCCTAATACCTGTTCTATAGTTATTCCATCAACAGCTCATGTTCTGGTATCGCATCCAGTCTTTTATCTGCAGAAACCTGACATCTATTGTATGTGACCAACATTCTTCTGTAGTATTCAACACATAATCCTTTCGTTTTCTTTACAGTCTTCTTGAATTCTTCTGTAGGATTTATTGCAAACTCCAATAAGTCATAATCTTGCTTTAAACTATGTCAATCTTTAGCTGGTAGCTCCACAGGGGTTTCCTCATTTGTTTCTATCCACACTATCCTTCCTGTCAAGACCTCCAAAATATCTTGAGATCTGTCTACACAATACGAAGTGGTGTCCAAGATTTCTTCTAATATGCTATCTATTTGCACAATCTTACACCTTTCTTCCTCAATGCACACTTGTAGTTGGTGGATTTTCTTCCTCTAACCTAGAACACATTCTTTCAAAGGTTGGACATCCGTATTCTGTTCCATAGCATCTTTCAATGATGCTGTCAATGAAGCATTCTGTCCCTCCAAAAATGCTACCTGCATTTGATATTGTTTCTCTCTTTCTTCAGTGGCAGCTTTCTCTGATTCTAACTCAATGACCTTGTTTTGCAGCTGGACCTTCTCTGCACTTAGAGTTTCGTAGGATACCTGAAGGTCAGTCTTCTCAGTTTTCAGCACTTGATGCTCCAGCTGCAGCTTCTATAATTTTTCCAAGCTGTTCTAAGCATCTTTCTCTGTTTTCTCTACATAAAATTCTAAGTCATCTTATTTGCCTACAGAGTCTATTGTCCTATCTTTGAAGTCCTTACTTCATTCTACATGTCCTCATATTTCCTCTTCAACTTATGACCTTCTTCTCTCTCTTTCTTCAACGTTTCTTTTAATTGAGCTGCATTCTTTTTGGACTACTCAAGATCCGTCATCAGCCTATCTACATTATCTTCAATAGCTTGGGTTAGTGCTACCCCAACTCTCGCTATCAATCTTGGATCTACATCTGTTCCATACACCAAAGTCTTATCAGTTATCATCTTTCCTGATTGTCCTCCTGTTTCAACCTTTTTCTCAGTTCTTTCGACAATCCTTTTCTTCTCCTTGTCATAGAAAATGGTGCTGAAATCAGGGACCTCTTCTCCTTCCTTCTGCATGAAAGGTATCAAATCCATTCCAAAAAACACAGCTTGCCCTTGAGTGCTACCAGAAGTTGCAGCAAGCTCCTTCAGGATTGTCTTGTCCAAGCCCTTGATCTGTATGATCATGTGCCCCCTGTGTATCCATCTATTTACTAGTATGTTGGTCTGTTTGAGATCCTGTTAATCTCAGACCTTCACTTTCTTCTTGTTTTTTCTTTATCTCTGCTTCTTCATTTCTCTTTTTCTCCTACTCTTCTTTCTTTGCTGCTTCCTCTGCAGCTCTCTTTCTTTCTTCTTCTTCATTCTTTAGCCAACTCTTTGCCTCTAGTGCTAGCCTTCTAGCATCTTCTTCCCTCTTTTTGGCTTCTTCTTCTTCAGCTTTCTCCTGTGCGGTTTTTCCCTTTCCACCCACAATGGTGATTTTCTATTTAAATCTCTTCTTTAAGGCAGTCATATTCTTTGCATTTCTGAATATTTCTTAATCTTTGTCCCAGAAATTTGTGTATTCGAAATGAACATTTGCCTCCTTGCAATGCTATGTAACCTTATTTTGGGAGTAATTCCTGTGAAATTTGATCTCACCAAAACAGAAGTGCTCCAACTCTTGCACAAATTCTGTAGTTTGTTTTACCTTTTTAAACTTATAACTCCCTAGCCAGAAAGGTATGGTAGGATATCCTTCCTTCTTATGTTCGAACAAGAAAATCACTACACCATCAAGATATACCTGTATAACTGCTTCTTTATGTAGCACATAATCAATGGCATATTTATGGAGAAGAGAAGGTTCCCTGGAGCCACCATACATTCTGATATACATTCCTTCTTCAGTTAAATAATAACTCCCATATTCTTCAATGACTTTGAACGCTTCCTCGGACATGCAGTTGCATTCTGTCAAGAAAATTAAAGTGTACAAAGGCATGATGAAGTGCTCACATACTTCTCTGTAGTTGCTATAGTATGTGTGTGCCCAAAATAATTTATATGAAATGTATACAGTGGTCCTATCCCTATCCAAATTACACCTCAAGGCTGGAAAAGGTTGGGTACATAGTATACAATCAACCAGGATAGAGCTCATGTAGAACTCTAACTTCTTTTGTGACACTCCTCCCAAGGCTGAAGATATGCATGCTGAGAGGCTATTGGACACTATGTTTTCCCAATTGAATAAGGTTCCTTGAGTGGCCACATACAAAATAATTGGTATCCATCCCAATTTGAAGCTTTTTCCATGAGCTCTCCCAAAAATTATATTAAGCATTAGTGCTATAAATATATAAGGGGTCCGGAGAGTGGCTGTATCATATTCTCCTGATGGCCTGGTTTGAAAGTTCTTCCCTGGTATCATCATTCTCTTAACTGTTTCAACCAGGTACAAATCTGTTTCCTTCAACCAGCTTTCTGTTATGTAAATCTGAGCAAGAGGCAGATGATATGCCATGGAGACATAAGTAGGGCTGCATGCAGCATATCCCTGTTTGGCATTATTTTCTAGGATCATTGTAGTTACATCTACCCTGGGCAGAATCCAACTGATCACCTCTGAGCATGGGAACAACTAAGGTCTCATGGCTACTTTCATAAGAGCCGATTTCTTGATGTTTGCATATATAGTCAGCTCTTCGAATCCTGCATTAGGCACATTCTGATTTGCAATCATCTTGTATATCTCACCCCATTTATAGTCTGGTTCAACTCCGGTGGTAGCCTTGTTATCTTCATATATGTATTCCACCTTGGTAATGATTTCCACCTCTGGTCCTCCCTCTGCAACATGAGCCTTCTTCTTTTGTCTTTTAGACATATATCCTTTGAAATAGTTACCCTATCATAAACACCACATGTTCTTAGACCATTTGAGCTTTTAGTTAGTGCTTCAATAATGAAGAAAAACTGTAACAACCTATTTACCTCTTCCATATGCATTCTCATAGATGAACTATACAGAGTATTAATGCATAAAAGAAAATGACAAGGCAAAATAAATCTTCTTATTCCACTGTCTGCACTAAAATGAAACCATGATAGAAAATGCATCATTTAAACCAGACTGCATTCTAACTCTTCACTAAACATGAACCACCCTATCAGTAAGGCTAATCTTCGAATGTGAGGCCTTATCCAGTGATTGAAAACGTGGAAATCCCCAACTTGTCCAAAAATAAAAACCTTTCGGCGTTCCATATAAATAGGGTAAGCGCATATGCAAACTGAAACCTCCCCCTGGATGGCCATAAACAACCCCAAAATAGTCGATACAGACAGCGTAACGCTTGTCTGCACCAACTACCTAATCCTTTAGAACGGGATAGAGCATCCATAACAGTTCCAAACACAGGTTCAAGAAACCCCCACCACCAAAACTGCCCAACTAACTGATATGCCTCACGCCGCGAGGATAAATATTCATTCTAAACGGCTGATCTACACAACTACGAGAAAACCTAACCAGGGGAAGACCCTAGTTCCCAAATGACCAATAAAACAAGAAAAAGTATAAACCGTGGTTGGCCTACTTGGTTAAAATGCTATGTAGTCGGCGTGACGATCAAAGAACCTCCATGATAGCAAACCAATCAAATGAAATCCGGATAGCTGGGCACGGTGGTAGAGTTCGATCAGAGAGGACGGAGAAGACATGATTTTTAACAAGGGTAAGAATAAAATAATAGCCCACCCCAATATATAAACCTTTTGGTGAAAAAGATGGCGGTAAAAACCCCTATTAGTGGTCAGAACCACTAATTCATCGACGGGGTAGTTCACAAGACAGCCGCAATGGTGGATTCATAAACAACTACTGTTCCGCGACAAAATACAACCTGTCGGAAATCAGAACTGTTAACCACTACAGTATCGGTGATTAGACACACTATTCATCGAAAGGATAGTCTTATAGGCAGCCGCAATGATGGGCAGTAGACAGACTACGGATCCCGCTATAACATAAAATCATCGACGACCGGCAACTCCAAAACTATCAGCGTCAGAACCTCAACTCTAAGCACATCCGCAATGTCGGCGAAACAAATCTAATCATTTCCATAGTGTCAGTGATGTCGAGCACTAAACGCCGTCGTAGGATGTATCGGAGGTCGGAACCACTGACCAATAATGCGTCGGTAGATGAAAACACTAAACATCGGAAAAATAGTCTAGTCAGCAACCGTAATGGCGGATAACAAACTGACTTTGGGTTCCGCGGATCACAAAACCATCGATGATCAGGAACTCTAATAACTATGTATCACCAACTCAAAACTCAACGCTGCCGCTGTGTCAGTAATGCAAAGGAATAGCCCTCCGATCACAATAAAAAATCATTCCGACTACGATAAAATAAACAATGTTAGCACAAAGGTTTAAACAATAAAACGACAAAGAGGTAAAGGCCATAGATCAACGAAAATAAGAATTGTTAATTGTTCCCCTCCCGAAATGTCGGAGGCATAGAGAACTAATGCCCTGATTCATTGTTCAACCAACTTTCGACAGTGATAAAATCATCTAAAAATATAAAAAAAACTTTAAGTTCTGAGAAACAAAACTCCATAGTCAAAAGCATTGGCTAGACAAAAGGCATTTTTAGATCATTTAACTTCCAAAACGAAGGAAAACAGTTTACCTCACTTCAACCTCAAAAATATCCAACATTGTAGCAAAGGAAAGACAAAGTTCAGGAAACCAAACAATCCTAGACTAGTCAAGATTGAAAGGAGGGTACAAAATTTTAAAAAAATTGGGAAACAAAGGTTGCAGCTGCAACAAGGTGATAGCCTACCCTTTTGTTATACTTCTTTTGAATTTATACGACACATGATTAAATCCTCCACGCAAAAATAGAAAGAAGAAAAGATGGCACAGACTAGAAGCCTGTATAGGAAAGAAGACGATAAGAAGAAGAAGCCATTCGATTCCTCTCGTGCTACTAATACATTGGGAATCTGTAATGAAGGGGCAAGCTATGAAGACAGATGCAGCAGCCTCCAAATAAACACATTTTCTGATATTCCGCCTTCAAAAGCGCCACCTCACACAGGAGGAATATGCGTACTTGGTTCCACTGGAGAAGTAGGGGACCTCCCTCTTGAAGCACATCAAGCTCTTGTTACAAAAATTTTGAGCAGAAAGCGGGATGTCCCATTAAAGAAATATTTTGTGGGTCCTCTTCTACAATCTTCCAAGGGTCATCCGAATGAACCATCCAAGGGGGAGAGTTTGGGATGTACTCCCCATGAACAGATGACAGAACATGCTGGAGGTTGCGATGATTTCTATGACCCCATAGCCGAATACATGGAGGGGCTGGGTGAAGGCAACGATTGGCTGCATCCCTACTTTGAAGATCAGTTTGTTTGTTATTGCCTTTTCCCATTATCTATTTCATTTCTGTCCATCAAGCACAATAAAAGAAAAAAACAATTAGGCAAGTTGCTTGATTGGATTCATTGGAAGTTTGATTTCACTTAATCGAACTTGTGCACAAAGTTAGGTAGAGTAGGTAGGAAAAAATAAGCTTGGCAGTTATCGAGCATTTCCTTCATTACTTTTTTAGTTTGTTTTCATTTTCAGTTACAAGCATAGGTTTACAGTCACCATCATGATTTGCAAGAGTGGCACGAACTCGCTGAAGCAGTAACTTAGAGTAGAATGGAGATGTCAAAGAAAGATTGAAGGCATCCCAATGGTTTTGGCACTTGGTCTAAAGGGGTTATTTGCTACCTCACTGGGAGGATAGCATCCCTCGTCGAGCCAGTTGTTAACACTCTATTTTTTAACAGTTGATTTAGGGGCCTGATAGGAGTTTGACGAGGGTCCCATTCCCTCGAACTTCATGTGAACACCCCCTTCAGGTTATCAGAGGTGCAAGGCAAAGAAGAAAATGGCAGGTGCGCTGATGGCATAGGACGAGATCCAGAATCAAATGCTGAGATTGATCGGTGGGTGGATCAATGGCTCCGAAACATTTCGCACGAGCAGACATGCTCGACCAAAGCCCCATTTCCAAGTTGCAAAATGAAATAAAGAGAGAAAACCTGCGACGGCCGAGATGAGATATTGGTCAAATCTATGGTCTCGGTCAATTTCGCAAACCATACTTGTATGGGTGTAGCCGCAATTTCAAATCGCGAAAGAGGAGTAGCGGTTACGAAGATCAATGGTCGATAAAATAAAGAAAAGAGATCTACGGCCAAGGTTTATTTCGCAATGCGGACTAGCAAGGTTGGATACCAAGTTTTCTCATTGCGAAAAGTAATGGGGCCCACTCAGATCTATGGTTGCATGAAAAGGGTCAGTCGTGATCGATGGTTGAGAACATGTCACGATCCAAAACTACCCATGGTGATCAGAGGAGAAAATTTGGTGGCAGAAATAATGGGACGTGGATGGTGGACATGAAAGATTCCTCAAATCAGATGGCTGAGAAGGCTCCCAAGGTATAGGTTTCACATCCAATGCAAAGATGACAGCGGAGGAGAATTTCACACGTGTAAGCTGCCCCCATTGCAGATTGGTCGATTCCTCTGACATCATTCGGGTTAAGCCTAAGGTGGAAGTCTTGTCCAGCGACGCTAATTTCCCCGGTTCATAAGTGTGGCACGTGGTTCACTTAGAAGGAAGCAGTAAGAAATATGGAGGTTTGATTCGTTGAGGCGACAGACTGGGCATTTACACGATGGCCGAAGGAGGCGACGAACTAAAACAACCTGATGCCACCATCACTGTAAGTGAAAGGGAAAGAAAGGTCAAATCTGTAGCCCTTGAAACCAGCTTGGCAGCCAAGCGGGAGTTGTTTGGAATATTTCCCATATCGGATAATATAATTAAACATCAGAAGGGTGGATCTCCATCCCGGTGTCACACATGCTGCCATCACAACAACCGATATTCTAAGGGTATATCTCTTTCTGGGCCATTTCAGATCGCCCTATATAACGCCATCTTTCAGAGATCTTTGAGGCGTAGAAATGTGTAGATGATAAGAAGTATAGAGTTGAATTCCGAGAAGTGTTGAGTTTCTTCACAGAAAACCATGGCTGTGTGGTTCAAGAAGTTAGTTTGACAAGGGGTACTCTTGGTAGGCAAACATAGATCTGTGTTTTGGTTATCCATACCAGAAAAATTCCAAAGGGGCACAGATGTTAAACACCAAGGGAGGTTCACCCGCTTCTACACAACCTGGTCTCTGGATACACGATGCATGGGTTTTGATGTCCCAGCGACATCCCTCTGACCCTCCCAGTTGCAATCACGACCTCCGAATTCCTAGCTCATAGTGGTGGCAAAACTATTGGAGAAAATTCTCATTCTAGGACCAGGTGGGTTCGGAGCCTTCGACACCACCCCTAGAGTCTCCACTTGACTGCTTTGTCGTGGGCGAGGAGAGGGTCAAACATACACTCGGTTGCATGGCTTACAGGAAAACCCTCCTCGTAGGAGGAAGAAAAAGGTACAAGGATGATAAGCTTCTTAAGTCGTTTATCATCACCAAGTGCATGACCACCTTTTTTTTCGGCCTCGTCCTATAACAGTGTTACCAGATGAGGGATGGGTCGGGAAAATGATCGGGCAGTGGATTTGGGTCTTCTTGTCAGCCTTTGAGCAACATGGTTTGGAAGAAGCAGGCTGGTCGAAGAAACAGAAAGATATACCCAAAGTGGCCTAAGTAGACAATTGGCCATCAACATGTTGCGGGGGAATCACTTTCACGAAGTGGAATGGAAGAAAGCTCTGTGCTGTCAATCTGCATTATCATGCGCCATGTCTCCATAATGTTTATTGTTTATATTTGTAAAATGTGGCAACAGTTCCACTCCCTGTACTATTAACGCATGATAGTGACTTGTAACAATTTTCAATTCGGTAGTCTCACACTAGTACAAAAGCACGGATTTTTCCACGAAGGTTTTCCACGTTTCTTACTTTTTGGTGTAAAATCCGATGTAACAGGAACGAGGCGTCGCTGTATCCACGCCTAGCCGTCGCTGTATCCACGCCGGGACTCTTAGCCATCACTGTATCCACGCCTAAAGCCTTGGACGTCGTTGTATCCATGCCTGACTGTCGCTATAGCGACGGCACCGTCTTTTGTTGGCTTTTTACAACGGTCAAGGCCAATAGAGTAATAAAAAACATGAATGAGGGGTGTGGCTAATACTTAATGATCGGACGGGATTTTTGAAGCTAGACTAATTCATATTGGTTAAATTCTATACCACTTATGGTTATAAGAACTTATAAGAACGTTTTTTTTAATAATATTATTATAATGAATCTTATCACAATGCTACAAGGTTTTCCTTTTTAATTTAAGTATTGCAGTGAAGTAAAAAAAGAACTCTTCGACTAAAAGTTGAGAATGAGAGTATGTGTCCCACTTAAACCCACCCTTTACACAAGACACTATGCACCCTTTACATAAGACACTATGTATAGAATGAGAGTATGTGTCCCACTTAAACCCACCTTTTACACGAGACACTATGCACCCTTTACACAAGACACTATGCAAGGAGACACATTTTTGTAAAAGGTTTGCCTTTGGTGGGAAGTATCAATACCAGTTAATCATCAAAACCAAGAATCGTTAGAAATATGTTTGGATCATGATTATCTATCTAAGGGCACTTTGCATGAAGCTAAATTATTATTTAATTGTTGGATAGTGATGGAAAATTGTTTGAGACTCAGAGAACTTGAGCAAATATGCAAGTGATCATCATGGGAGTAGATGAGAGTAGAGAACAAGAAAATGTTATATAGGCCAAGGCCATAAAATAGTTTTGAGTCTAATGCAGGAAATGGGAAGAGAATATCCATATCCAAAGAATATGTCTTGAGTTGTAGAGGACACCAAATAATTTATATGCATTAAAATAGAGGAGTGTCATTAAGAGGTCTTCCAATCCCGTTACTCATCTCCTACAAGATCACAAGTGGAGGAATCACAACAACCTAGAGCTAAAATGACATCCAAACCTTAAGAGGGACATGAGGGAGTCTCATCTGTCTTCTCTCTTGTGGGTGTGTATTCAAGGATGCCATTGGCTTTAAATGGGGCAGAGAAAGATGTTGTATTTAGCTTGATGGGGGGGAATGATGAATATGGAAGATAGGGGGTAGGAATTGCAATGCTTGGTCAAATCATACAACAACATATTGAGGAAAACCACAAATATGATGGTGCTCTTCATGTTTAGATAATTGAGGGCCTTCATTCACCAAACGCTAGGACGTAAAAGTCAATTTTCCTAGCGAGAGGTGAAGAAGCTTGACTCGATCTCAAACAAAGCATAAATAATATCAAGACAATGCTTTATTAATAATAGTGTTCCCAAATCTCACATTATTACCAATGTACATTCAGCGGAAGCACCAAGTCAACAAGTTTGAAAGGACGATTTAGATTCTCCACAACCCACAAACCACACTTAGGTAGCTCCATTCATCTCGAAGTAATGTGGTCATATTGGTGATCAATGTCCTCTTTTGGTTAGTGTTACCCAAATGTAAAGGCTATCTTTTTGGCATAGAAAATGAAAATTGTGATAGTTATTTTGTGTAGTGGTGATAAGAATCCCTGTAGTATATAATCTAGCCATAACAAGTTTGAATCACATGAAGAGCTTAGGTTTGGATATCTATTATAATTTTTTATTTATCTATTTATGGAAAATTTTAACTAGTTCAAAGGGGATACCACGAATTCAATAAATATCTAAATATAGCCATGAGTAAAGTCACAAGCTCACGGATGATCATGCTTCTCATTTTTTAGACGTGTGGAGTTAAAGGAGGTGTTGCTTCAATAAGCTCTTTCATGATGAATTTCCTACCTCCACAATTGCACACCGACTATAGGACATTATTTTTTGACATTAAAATTTATTGGAATCCTTTTGTTGTCAAACAACAAGAAAAAAACCTAGAAATGAAAAATATATATTTGCAAGCATTATGACCACACAAATTTTCAAATCGAAGCAAATAAACTACACAAACAAGACAACACAAAATAATGTACTTTTATTGACTTATCATATTACTAGATTATACAACGTACCACCATGGACAATTATAGAGACTTAAGATGTTTCTAAGATACACAAATATACATCCAATGAATATCCCCATATAATTACCGATCTTTTTGCAATTTTCTATCCCTTTTTTAGTAACATGTTACCAATCATAATTGTGAAAATTTCATATAAATAGATCTTAATTTGAATATGTAATTAAAAAAAATTAGGTTTGCACCATTAGTTTTAATATTGTATTTCAAAACTCTTCATACAACTTGATAGTCTTTTAATAGTCATTGGGCATAGGAATATCCATGGATATCAACACACTTTTGGCACATGTATATTCCTAAGAATCATGCTTCCATGTGTATTTGTAACATTAAAAAAAACGAGACATCGTGGGTTGCACTTTACTAATAATAGCTTCACACAAGCAAATATGTTACAATTCCAAAATAATTCCACTCGAAAAGAACAAATATTTGATATCGAGTCGAATTTATTCATTTTAATAATATAGATAGATTATAATAAAAAATAAAATCATAGTTTTAAT
>LPNX010132099.1:5182-25054 GCA_001517045.1 Pseudotsuga menziesii | reverse complement strand
CTATAATCTTGGATCTTTTATTAACCACCAAGAAACCAAGTTGCAATCATTAGTCTCGTATTTTCATATAACACCGTTGCTTTACATTGCGCGGCATTACTCCCATGATTTCATCCAAGTTTTGCTGCCCTCCAATTTCGTCCCTCACAACCCCCGAACGCATTTGCAGGTCCTCACAATTTCGTCCAACCCTCCAATTTGCAGGCCTCGAATGCGTTGGCTTCATGGTTTCTGGGAGCTGGAGAGAGTTGCTCCCCTTGGCTAGGAGCTCGAGAAAGCCCAGGTGAACGCATTTGCAGGTCCTCACAATTTCGTCCAACCCTCCAATTTGCAGGCCCCGAACGCGTTGGCTTCACGGTTTCTGGGAGCTGGAGAGAGTTGCTCCCCTTGGCTAGGAGCTCGAGAAAGCCAAGGTGAACGCATTTGCAAGCTTCCTATCACCCTCCAATTTCATCCACGAGCATCGAACATGTCTGGCCAGGTATGTCTTTTGGACTGATAGCTACCATCCGATTTTCAGTATATGTTAAAGTGAATTCGGTTGATGAAGCGTTCTAGTCACATATCTAGATCGAGACCGATCTTTTAATGCTTCCACCTTTGAGTTTGAGACCCTTTTGGGTTCTATCCTCCTCGTGGCTTTGGATACACACTGTCTATTGCTCGATTGGGGTTTTTGTGAATTCAAGAAAACATAGCAAGTTTGAATGGTCTCATCATTTCAAGCATACACAATCTTTTGCTGGCAGCTGGATGTTTTGGGTTTCTGTAACACAATCAACAGTTCTATTCATTTTCTATTAGGTTTTGTTTTAGCTTCTTCAGGGTTATTACCTCAGTAGCTCAACTCAAGTATTCCCACCCAAGCTGCATTATATACTCATTATCCATGGATTGCTGGGTTCATTATGGTAGGGGTATTTGCTTATGGAACTCTATTTATAATCAATGAGTATAATCTGGAACAGAATAAGGATAATGTGTTGGCAAAATTGTTGGAGCTTTATCTCTAATCCTCCTTACGGATTATGTCCTGAAACAAACCGAGAATGTATTGGCAAAAATGTTGGAGATTAGGGAAGCTTGAATATAGCGATTTTCACATGAATCGAGCTAGTTTTAAGTTTTTCTTATGCACCCATCTCCCCCACAATTTGCGCCTGCAATAGGTGAACTTGAAACTGGATATTATACTAAGCCAGTGAGTTAGCAAAGTCAAAATTCTATTTCTAGCAGGCTTACTGAAAAGTATATGAACTTTTGATGCCTAAATGTTTTTATTTGATTGCATATTAAGCGAGATAGATATCTGATTTAGAGTCTGCCCTAGCAAGTTGATTAACAATCTATTGGAATGAAAACCACGTATAGTGGGCACCTTACCAAAGAACCCAGTTTGGTCTTTTGGTTTTAATTTGATTGCATATAATCAATTCACCAAGATAGATATCTGATTTAAAGTCCCTACGTTGTAGCAAGTCCATTAACAAGCTATTGGAATGAAAAACTACTGATAGTGAGTACTTTGCCGAAGATCCCGGTTTGGTCTTTTAGTTGAGGATTCATATCTAGTAGTAATGGGTTTCACGTTTCCAGTCAGATGATGCTAGTTATATGAATTGCAAGAAGAAGATGTGAGTAGGGCAGGTAGTTTTACCATCTTAACAAATGTTCAAGTTTCTACGGTGCTATTGCCTTGCTTTTTCATGCACTGCTCATACCAGGCTATATTTTCTGTAAAATGCAGTGTGTTTGTCCTATTTGAAAATAATGGTGCCAAGGAGTTAAAATAATGTGGCAATTATAGCCTTAAATTCTAAACTTGTAAATACAAATCCACACCAAAGGGATGAGGCTGTTATTTTCCATTGAATAAGAATGGGTGTCTGAACGAAATAGAGCCTTAAACTTGGTATTTGCTAATGCAAGTTCAGCTCAAAAGACCAAACCAGAGTCTTTGCCTCTGGCGAGGCATCTCTGTTTTATTAAATACACATGCGTCCCCATGGAAAAGTGATCTTGCAAGTTGTGGGCATGCCAAAAACCCTGAAGGGAATAAAACCTTCCATTGGTGACAGGAAAGGGGCTTATGTTCCTCGACTAGTAAAATAGAGCAGGGAGTTTATTTTTATGTATTCAATTGCAATTTGCATCGATTCCAGTCATATGAATATCAGATTCTCCTTTTCGTTTAAAAATTGATTAAGAGGAGAAATGTAGAATGGGCTCTAATTCACGCTATAAAAAGCTTTTGAAGACAGAAAAATGATTCAGAACTTTTGCATTGAATAGACATTATTGTCACTGGTCCATAACCAATCTCAAAATTGCATTAATATTTGCAATCAGATCTACAGCAACAACAATAATAATACTTGAGAATTTGTTGTACAATTTCAGGCCTCCTGCCTGATGAGCATAAAATAAAAAATGATCATCAATCTCAATCTGGGTGTAAACTTGATCTCTTGGTATTCAAGCCCCAGTTGGGTTCCCTATTCCTCCATCACTCATACACATGAATACACCCCAAATATGCCCATCACTCATAACCAATATACAAACCATCACAAACTGAACCAGATACATCAACGTTTTTTCTACCCCCTCCTTAATTAGTTAATTAATTAAAGATCCATGTGCCCACATGGTGTGATCTTGTTCCTAGTAACTGGCATATCGTTTACTACAATATTTCTCGATTTCATCTGCAGTTCTGCCAGGAATTTTCCCCACAATCAAAGCCCACCTGTACAAGAACCAAAATACCACCATTAACTTTTGGAACCTCAAATTCACAGGCATTGCTCGTATGTTATAATAATTAAGCTCATTGATAAACTACCTCTGGCCGAGTAGATTGTAGAGCCTGCGTATGAGATCCTCTTCATCCTCTGAGAAATCCATCTTGCAGCTCTCATTCACATCATCTGCACCAATTTCATTTTATCACAACCATTTTAGGACTTACACAGATTAGAAATCAATAAATTGTAGAAATTAAATGCAAAGGGATAAAACTGTACCTTGACAATCCACTGAAATATTGTCATCTGATTAGGAACGATCCATGTCACTCATGGTACCTTGAGAATTCAAAAAATGAGGATGGGATATTAAGAAGAAGCCACAGATTCTGGAAGGAAGTACAGTACTCCGAAGATTATAGCAGTAGACTGGGTAAGCAGAGAGGGCATTCAATGGAAATAATAGATTGAATTCAAGGCTTTGGGGATGTGGGGTTGTGCACAAGTGAATAAATATGCATAGAGGTAAAGCAAGGATTGGATTGAATTTTCAGACTCGTGTATGACTGGTAGCTGTGGTTTGAATATCAGTTCAGTGTAGAATGTATGAAAAGATTGATAGAAGATATTCAAAAATGGCAGGGCGGAATACAAAAAGTTAAATCATAGGTAGGTGCTTTTTTAAGATGATTCTCCCCCTCTCGATATAGAGTTGGATTTTGGTAATGGAAAACGATATGCTATGTTGAGGTTATCCCGAGGAGATATGGGACTTTTAGAGGTAAGCGTATTCAATGTTGATTTGTTTTTTCATGAAAATATATTATTACTTATATATAGTGCAACAACGTGTGCATTGTGATCACTTTGAGCAATTATTAACAACTGTAAATATCACTCTTCTTGGTGCTGGTCCTGGTTTTGTGCAGGCTATCATTTATACACCATATGCACTTCAAAATGGCACTGACATGTCACTTATTTGTTGTGCCTCTAAGCGGAAATCGTTCTCTCTGTGGTAATTAGAGAAGAATTGGGTGCATTAATTACATATGTGGGCATACTAATTAAAGCATTGGTTATTTTTTTCTTCTTATGCTGTTGATGATATGTAATATCCCAGCCTGTGTAATTACACCAACCCAATGGCTAAATTCAAAAGAACAGTATGTAACAATACCATATATTTTAGTCCAGTGATGATAATATGGAAGACCCACAATTCGCAGGTTTGGCCAGGTTTGGCTAGAATGATCTCATCTCTCGATGCAAAAATTTTATGTATATCCATTTCGTTGAGTACTTGCCATAGTGCAATATTAACAGCACTGGTCTATATTTTCTAGTTTTCATGACCATGTTTTTCTATTGGGGTTTTTGTAGTTAGGAAGTCATCATACTGCAGAGGACTTTGCAGTTAGAGGCAAGGAGCCAAAAGACGAGGTGCAAATTTACACTTGGAGGTCACTGTACCCCTCTGCTTGATATAGGTTGTTGACCTTCTTGTTGTCAGTAACTGTCTCACCATAGTGGGGCTGTGTTTTAGATATTTAATTGGATGAATGCAATTCTTTCTAGGTCATTTACATATGAATAATTGGGTGTTGTGGTGCCTATCTAGATTCCATGTCATAGCATAATTTGACGACGCAAAGAGAAGTTGCAAGAGAAGGTTGGCCGAACACAATGAACGACTGAGGAAGAACTCATTAGATTCACTGGCTAACTACGGCAGCCAAGGTAATTTTATATAAATTTGCCTTTCCTGTTACTGTAAGGCAAATATGTGCATGCATTCAAGCACAAGTTAATTAGTTGACAACCTATTACTTTTTGAAGACTTTAGTTTTATATTTGTCAGAGGATAATTCTCTGAATTGGCCCTGTGAAACTTTCAGATGATGACTGTGCAAAAACCTCCATTGTTTATTCTTCAGGTCTGCATCTTTTTGAAATTTTATCAATTTCTCAGTAATCTCAAAACATTCAGCTTTGGTTGCTTCTGCTCTCCCTATAGATTTTATTTTATGACTGAAGCTTCTGAGTTCTAGCATAGGCTGCCTCTTATTTTGAATTCCTTCAACGCCATCAAGAATGGTCTCCTTGGAAAATTTGCATAGTTAAAAACAATTATGGGTGTCGACATAGGGATTTTCCAAAAAGTGTGGGTGAATATAGTGATTTGGTAATTTACCAAAACATGGGGGGCTTGCCCATGGCCATTTACGACCTCGGGTTGATAATTCTAATTAACTGAAGGGCACTATTTTTGAGATATTTTTGGCTTTGGTGATACATTAACCCGGATGCTCCTAAAGCAGAAATGAAAGATCTTTTTCACTCGAGAGATCATTTGAGGTGATGAGTTTGTAAGATGCATCCCAGCTTCTGCTAATAACTGTGGAGCAACCAACATGTTTTTTTTTGAAATATCTTTGTGGACTTTCAACCAGCATGTTTTTTTTTTAAATATCTTTGTGGACTTTGGGTATAACAGAGCAGGGCTTGCTTTGCTTTACTCTTCTTCTTTGTCATTTTATTTGTTTAACCTGCAATTAACAGGTTCTTGAATTGTATGAATACCAGCCTCCAGGGCATTTAGGAGTAGATATTACTTTTGTAAGGTTTTATCATGTGCTGTAGCGTTTTATCTAAACGAGGCATATGCTACCAGGGGAATATTTTGATTAGATACAAAGTTATAGCTTGCATGGCAGCATGTTAGATTCAAACACTTTAATTTGTGATCACTTGATGTGTGAAACCTTGCTGTTTGTTTTCAATCACTTTGTTTAGAATTTTTAAGAAAATGAGCTTCATTGGCTATGTTCCCATTGTCTTAATTTGTGCTTAGCACCATTTGTAGAGCATCTGCCATGCTAGGGAAACTTCCCCCTCTATAATTGGTTGGGTCTTTTCATATGATAAGGGTTTAAAAAGGAGACTATGCAGCCACAATCTTTCTTGGTAGAAGGCACATGGAAGATGTGTTGATATATTCACATGGTTGATGACGGTGGTGCTAGCTCCTCTTTTACTTCTAGTGCAAAGTATCCTGTGTCTTCTTCTGTATTGGCCCAGTCCTCTAGTAAACTTGGTTGCCAAACTTTGGAGCTGTGCAAAATTGTGGGCTTGATAATGCTATCCAAGAGCTCCATCTTGGATGGGATGTTTTGAATACGATACTAATAGCAACCTTTAATTCAATATTTTGATGCTCATCAGGAGTAGAAAGTTTTTAATTGAGTACATTGACATTTCAAATTGTATAATCTAAAAAGCAAGCCAAAAATGTGTTAGCTTGACGTTGAGTAATTGATTTTGTTGTTAAAGGAGTTTGTGCACATTAGCCTTATGTAACTTAAATGTTTTGATTAATTCTTTACTTCTTCCTTTGCCTCATTTCTCTCTTGCCCTATTTTTAAAAGATTTTGAAGAGATTAGAGTCACATAGTGCACTATCTGTTTTTTAAATATCTTTGGGTTTCTTATTTTTGTTGGTACAAACCCTTATTCTTATGTTCTTTTTGCCAATTTAACCTGGTTGTCTGTTACAGGGATAACACAAAGACTGCACTATTGGATGCCATGTATGTGTTTCTCAAGAGGCCAGAGTATATCAAATATGTGTCAAATTTGGTCACTGTTTGTTCTCAAATTCTTTTGACTGGACCACCAGGTTAGTGACTATTAGTATTTTTTGTCTTTGATAAACTGCAGGTCACTGTTTGTTCACAAAAGTTCTGAATTTATTAGACTTTGTTTTCTGGTTTAAAGTTTAAATGGCAAGTAACAAAGTACACGTTTTTAAGCATAGAATGGTTAACCTTAGCAATTTTTTTCCTGTGCTAATATAGCACGTCCTTTGCTTGACAGCCTAGGAAAAATATCTGTGCCCAACTTCCCATATGCAAGATTAAATTCTCACAAATACTGGGTCAAAAGAGATTACAGTTGTAAGTCTTATAACTATTTCTTTTTTCTGCTACAGGGAGAAAGTCATGGCTGTGCCTACAGAACAAAAGAAGAGGGAAGCTAGGAGGGAAGCAAAAGATGAAATAGCAACTGTTTTAGATAGAGTAGGGTATCTTGATTCTCTGTTTCCCTTTTGCAGATCTCTACATTATTCTTTTTGATGAGAATCAAATGATGACTTTTGTTTCTTGTTCAGGCCATAGAGAAAGAATTGCTGGAGAGGTTGCAAAGTGGTACTTATGGTGACATATACAATTTCCCTATGAAAGAATCATGAGAAAGTCCTAGAAATGGAGGAAATGCAGGCAGCCAGTGAGGAAGAAGATAATGGCGAGGAGGTTTGTAACAACTTTTTGTTTTATGATTTGTTAGACGATGTTACAGTAATCAGTTTATGCCTTTGAGTAATAGTCATCTGTCCTGCTCGATAATGTCATGATTATTTTAGTTACTTTGTCACCCATAAGTATCATTCTTAATATATTGTTTTGCATTCTTATTTTTTGCTTTCTTTTTGAAGGAGCTAAAGCCTGAAGTAGAGTTTGTGGAAGGCTATGAAATGGAAGAAGAAGATGACATTGAAGATTTCACTGTTGCTGGTATTGATGATGCTGATCTATTGGATGCAGATGAAGGTAGAAAAGTTTCAGAAGAATAAGCAGAATCATATTCCACTGTTTCAATTTTTTATTCCCATGAAATGTCGAGGAAACTAAAATCTTAGTCCCGGTCATTCAAGTTTGGCAAACTGGATATCACAGTAAATTTAAATATCTTTGAATTACAATACTGAGGATAAGTTCGAAGTTGTACTATAAGCTACGTGTTTTATCTGTTCTTTCACTATGTTTATTGGAACTGATTTTTTTTTTGCTTAATATTGCACAGACAACACTGATGATGGTTCAGAAGAAATGGATATAAATGGGCGTGTTGGGACAAATAAGTCGCACACAGAGTCAAGATCTACTCCACAAAAGCTTGACATAGATAGCATCAGAACAAAGTTGAAGAGGAAAATGAGACCTCATGTGGAGGTAAATTGCAAATGTCCTTTGATTAATTATTGAAAATGAATAAGAAATATACTAATTATATCTAGATTTCATCTTGAGCTCATTCTAGTTCTATTTTTGTTGCTTTCCTACCAAAAGATCATTGAAGGACATAGTGCCTGTAACTTCATGAGCAGCTGATAGTAAAGTATTTCTTTTTACCATATAAGATAAGTTGTGCACGGTTTAAATGTCTTAGAAACCTCTCTTAGGCATTTCATCTGGTATCAGAGCCAGCAAGGTATAAATACTATGGACCTTTGGTTGAAATTTGACAACTGGATGACAAATTTGGTTGGTGTTGGTTGTCAGAGATAGATGAAATCTCTGTGGATGAAATATTATGGACCTTTGGATGTCCATACTTTGGAACCTCTGTGGAGAATGTTGTCAGAGATAAGTTTTTATAGTTCTGGAGACATGAAGAGGCAGGGAAGATATCTGAAGGACTTTACTCACTTTGCACAACAAAAACATATCCCACAGCATGTGTGAAGCATTGACTGGCACATGACCCAATCTATCCTATGACGATCGCCGGTGCATTCGTCACTATGCTAAGTATTACCACATTCTTAATGACACCTTATACCAGTGTGGTATTGACTCTATTCATCGGAGATGTATTACTCATGACGAGGCTGAACACATCATGAATGACTTCCACTCTAGAGAATATGGTGGTCATCTTTCTAGGATGGCTACAGCTCATAAAATCCTCTGTGCTGGGTCATTAGAGGAAATTTGGGGTCTAAAATGGGCCTCCTAAGGAAAATAATAAAATAATAGTTAAAATAATAAAATAATACTTATTAATTTTGGAGGAAGAATGAAAAAAACTACTTTTTGTGTTCATATTTTCGACATATCTCCCTATGTATTTACTCAAATTCTAAGAGGGAGAGCTCGTTGGATGCGGAATTTAATTCCGCATCCAACGAGTACCCACACTGCATACTTTTGACGGACCCCGCTGCCCCAAAAACAAGAAATACCTGAAAAACATGATGATGACATCATCATCACATTTTTTTAGGTATTTCTTGTTTTTGGGGCAGCGGGGTCCATCAAAAGTATGCAGTATGGGTACTCGTTGGATGCGGAATGCGGAATTAAATTCCGCATCCAACGAGCTCTCCCGCTTGAAATTTGAGTAAAAAGACATGGAGATATGTCGAAAATACGAACAAAAAAAGTAGTTTTCTTTTATGATAAATATGTCAATTTAACCATTATGGTTGACTCATTTTATTGAAATTCTATTGGTTCTTGAATTCCAACTCACAAAATTTGTTGTTGGCACGTTTTCTTATAAGGCCCATTTTAGACCCCAAATTTCCTCTAATGATTTTTGGCCCTCAATATTTAAATATTGTCATGAGGCAGTTAAAAATTTCCCACCCTGTCAACTTTTCTATCCAAGAAAGTGCATCCACCCTGCTACGTTACACCTTGTCATTGCTGTTGGTCCTTTTTTCAAATGGGGGAATGACTTTATGCATTGTAATCCTACCTCAACCGGGGGGCATGGTTATATCATCGTAACCATGTATTATTTCACAAAATGGGCTGAGGAAATGCCTACATATGCAGAGGATGGTAAGACTGCTGCCCTCTTCCCATTTAATCACATCATAACTAGGTTTGGAGTTCCACAATCCATAGTAACTGATCATGGATCTCATTTCCATAATCAAATGATGGCTGAGCTGAGTACCAAGTTGGGTTTTCATCGCAAAAAATTGACCCCTTAATATCCACAAGCTAATGGCCAGGTTGAAGCCATTAACACTGTCTTGAAAACTATCCTTCGTAGGATGGTTGGAGATCATAAATCCAATTGGAACTTAACTCTCTTTTCCTTACTATGGGATTAGCAAACTTCAATCAAAATCACAACTATTTTTATGCCTTTTCAATTATTCTATGGACTGGAAGTTGTCCTACCTATTGAGTGTGAAATTCCATCACTCAATCTTGCAGTTGAGCTTATACCTAACACTTCTACCGAAGAAGAGTGTTTCCTTTATATTTTGAACCTTGATGAGACTCAACATGATTCCTCCTTGGATAACGAGTCGCATAAAAAACAAATCAAGGCTTAATATGATAAATCAGTTCAACCTCGTGTTTTTAATGAAGGGAATCTGGTTCTGAACTATGATAAAAAACCTAACAAACTTGGGAAGGGAAAGCTTGAATCAATGTGGTATGGTCCTTTTATCATGAGTAAATTCTTAAAGAAAGGAGCTTATGAGCATGTTGACTATGATGGGATACCTTTCGGGAAACCTCGCAATGGGTTGTACCTGAAAAGGTACTATGCTTGAGATATCTTTTGCATTAGTGCCTTGTATGTATGTACATTTCTTGGATTTTGAGTGTGGTTTTGTTATTTTAATATGGTTTTGAGTTCTTGTTAATGTTGTTTATCCCATGTTTTGATTCTGCAGATCAAATGGCCTTCTATGTTTTGCTGATGGTGCTTGTCGTCACACTTTGAACCTTGCTTCAGTTGCCTGTGCATTATATTCCCAAGCTCATGACCTAGTTAGTTCAGGTGTGGTTTTTATAGGTCTGACCACAAATAACATTTTCGAGTACCATGCGGTGATAGGTTTGTTAACCGAAGCTGCATCTCGAGACATTGATCATTTGGTAGTCTTCATGGAGTCTCATCTAGTGGTTTCTCATTTAAATCATGTTTATGCCATTCGGAACCCAGTGCTTCTTCATCTCTTTCAGAGAGTACGTTTGTTGGAAAGGTCATTTGAGACTATTACTTATCAACATATTCCTAGATCTTGTAACACAATTGTGGATTCATTAGCCAATTACATGTTGGACTAGTATATTGCTCATACATAACATTCGATAAGTAAAAACATGGTTTATTGCAAATAAACATAAACAGTAAAAATACATACAACTCATATAAATATTATTCCATGATTGAAAACAGATAATCCACCAATAAGTATGTATATATCAAAAGTGTGTTTTTACAAAAAATGGTCTTGAGACCCTAATTAAATCACACTCGCTTTAAGATATACAAAATAACAAAAAATACTGAAGCTGGATAACTTTCAGTGTCTACATCATGTGGGAACCTGGTGGTGCCCGTGATAGCACATGACGACCCTTGCCACTCTACCTAGAAAGTGTTCGAAGCAACCTGACACTCCCATGGCATGTCTCTGATACCTCCTAGGGAGGTCATCCACAGTGATGTCTAGAATATCCAGTGTCAACTGACTGAGGTTATCCTCCAGCTCAGTCATCTCGTCATCTCCTCTATGAACAAAGAGGGCCCCTGCTCACCTGTCGATGGGATATGATCTCCCAGGTCGTTCCTATTCCCACATCCACAAGAGAAAAGTAGGTCTCGTTAACATACATACAAATCATAAAAACATAAAATATAAAAAAATCAATGTCTTAGTGTCTCACTTACCCATATCACCCCACTGGGAATATAATGGTAGGGCCAGATCGGTATCTCCTCGAAATTCAGTACCGACATGTGCATAGTCCCCAATCATGAGGATCTGATCATCTAACCATCGAAGGAACGCGGTCCCGAACTTTACCTTGGAGCCCCCAACACCATAGCGGGCCATGATCTCCACCCAATGCAACATACGAGAGTCCCATTCCCTTAAATCAGTGAAGGCCACTTGTGGCCTCAGTTGTGGTACTCTCTCGAAGAAAAAAGAAACTAAGATAGTTCCATAACCAAACTACTTCAATTCTCCTCGCTGACATTTAGTCAGTTGTTCCTTCAGAGTAACAAGTAGGGCTTCTTCCCAGTTGAAGATCGTGGACGCCATTGCCTCTATGGCATAGAGAATATGTGCATGAGAAGCTTGGTGATCCCCTTGGCCCCTCGAGATGCACTGGATGGTGAAGAGTACTGTGCACAAAGGTAGATCCATGAAATCCTTGATGGGAATTTTCTTCCCGCACATTTGTGTACTCAGGAAGAAATAACGATCAATAAGACCCTATGTGGTGATTTTCTTACCACGAGGACCTACCAGTGAAATGGGTGCTCCCCTCCATGATAAACCTGTAAGGAAGTATATGTCCTCTACTTCCAATGTCAAAAATTGAGCCCCTACCTCAAAATACCGTTGTTCAGGATTCCATGTCCTGACAATGTACTCAAGTAGCTTTACTTGTGACCTCATGTTGTGCATGTTGAAGAATTTCAAGATCCCACACCCATGCAAAGAAGCTACAGTACTAGAATAATTCCCAACTCTTATTTCATCAAGTTCATGTTCTCTTTCCTTCCAGATCACCATATTTGCTGAAGATAGCCTGCCAAAAGTTTAAAATGAAGCATTAGGACATTCAATCAATCATTTGAAATACCTAATATTTCTTCTTTTGGCTTATTTTTGCTACGTTCTAGGGTAGTTTGCGGCACCTCCTGTCTCCCTTTAAGATAGAGTGGTGCCACCACACTTTTCTATAGGAAAATGTGCAGTGTCACTGGGCACTGCCTGTCCCGAAAAGGAAAAGCACACTACTTGGTGGGCGTATTTTATCTTTGGGTAAATTCCCCCAAAACCCTAAAAATAGCATGAAATGAAAAAAGGAAACCATTAAAACTTGGAAATGAGTTTAGGATTTACTTGGTACTGATGGTTCAAAAAACGGTGGACTAACGGCTAAAGAATCCTTCTTTGAAATATGCAAACAAATGGCCCTAAAATGCTCTCCAAATAGTAAAAATGCAAATGGTAAATATTTTTTACTATTTACTAGATTTTATTCAAATATTTTTGGGTTTTGTTTCATTATTTTAATTATTTTATTAAATATTTACCCTCAAATAGTCTATAAAGCCTAGTTTTTAATATATTTGGAGTTTAATGGTCATTTTGAAGTTTGCAGGGCACGGAGAAATTGAATTTTTGGTTATGAATGAGTTTATTTTTTACTTTTTCGTCCTCACACAAAATAGAAAATGCTACTAAGCACTATTTTTGAAATCTTAGCCGTGCTCGTTAAAACTAGTACTAAATTTATGAGTCAAGTTTTATTTCTTTTTCAGGCTCGTTAAACTCCTTTTCATGAAAATAAAACTCTAATGAAGTCTTCTTTAAGCTCTTTTTGGACTCCTAAAATGTGAAAATATCGTCGAGTGAGCTTGTCTTCTTCATGCTCGTAAAAATACCTGAAGAGTCATATTTATGACGGTAGTTTACCCCTTTTTCAGTTCGGATTGACTAAATTATGAAAAAGGAATACTCTAGTCATCGACTAGAAGAGTTATCTAAGGTATTATTTTAAAATTTTCAGGCCTCAGAGACTAAATCATACGAAAAAGGACCCTCTGGAGTCTTCTTTTGTTTTGTTGAAACTCTCTAAACATGAATGATACCGATTTGACTTTCAATGGACTCGTTAAATTAAACACTAAGAGACCGTCTTTTGGGAATGAACCCCTCATTTCTCGAGTTTGTAAAACATGTGAGAATGGAACTATCTTATGATAAGCTACAATGAGTGTTTTTTACCCTCTTTTAACTTGTAAAAATTAAAAGAGGGACTCATTAATCATGATGGGGAAAGTGAGGGAATGAATCACATTTCATTTGCAATAATGGCAGTTTGTAGTCACATGTGAACATGACACTTGTATGCATTTCAGTTAGTCAATTGGGTATTCAACTTGCTTCTAAGTCAATCCATTTTCATGATTCATGTCACTCCTTCGAGTCTTTTAAATAATGCATCGTCCATCATCGCATTATGTCTTGGTATCCGCCTCATCAAGTTAATGCTACCAAGTATTCGGTCATGCCACCTTATGTTCAAAGGAAAATCATGTTGATATTTTGCATCTACTGTCAAAACTACCTTTGAGTCAGTCCTATGGTTACATCATGCTCAAATTCCAAGAATTTGTTCCAAGTTTCGTGTCGTTGAAGAGGGATTCATCATGCCCTCCCTTTGGCAAGAATATTCCTATAGACTTCAGCTCATCATCTAGGAATTAGTCTTAGAAACAAAGTAGTAACTTGATATCTGTATGCATCATTGAGAAATCCTCTTGCTTTCGACATAGGTTTACATCTTTGAACTTTAATCGAAAGATTCAACCGGGTGTTCGACATCAAATCATTTATTCACATTCAGTAGATTGTACTAGTGTACCTTGGGAATCATCGACATCAATGGTGGTCTCCATCGCACTTGTTAACGATTCTCATCATTGATCGGTAATAAAGTGGTTTCTACCATGTTTAAAATCAATACATTGTAATCACATGGATAGAATTGTACTTAGTTGAAGACGAGATGAAAACCCTGGGTATTTGTTAAGCGTTCATTGCTTTCCCCCAGGTTGTGATGGAGTATTTGTATGAGTCCTAACATGGATCCACATTTGTATGGTCATGGATGTGCTTAAATTTACATATGTTTGACATAGATCTACATTGTATGCTTGGTAGCTATGTCCAAGTTTGAGTCTTCTTCACATGGATCTATGTTGTATTCTAGTAGCCATGATTTTTTGTACCTCACATGGATCTACTTTGTATTGGTCCGTAGCCATGATTAGAGTCATATAGATTTGAATCAAAGTGTTGATGCACTGCAGAATGATCTTGGTTGATGAAGATCTCCAATCAATGAAATCTTGCCTCGAAGTGATAACTTGTTATGACAAAGCCTTCATCTATCCTATCCCTCTAGCCTCATGCTTTGGGGGGCATTCTGTTATACATATTTCTCATCATCATCATATACTGAGAATCAAACATCAGAAATTTCCTCCAATCCCCAAGTTATGAAGTTGAATTTGTACCAGGATCAGTGATTTCATGCCTTTGTTCACCACCACACTTTCCTTGTGGACAACATGTGTTACCCTAATGCGTAACACCTATTTTCCATGAACAAAAAGCAGTTCCACAACCACAGGCCTTCTTACAATGAGTAGTGCACTATGGGTAACACTCTGTCTTAGTTGAAAAAAAATGGTGCTCTAGTTTAAAAGCTAAAAAGAGAAGTTTCACAAATCTTCTCGAACCTTGGCTTCATGGCAACCTCATCCTTAGAATCATGGACCACCTGGGCTCAAGATCCCTCCTTGTAGGATATCCCATCCACATCATCCATTATAATATCAACCATCCCTATCCTCCCATGTCTATAAATCTTGGCTAATCCCCCATGGGTAAAGGGAGGAATATTATGCTACAACATCAAAACTCTGTCCAAATCTAGCCAAGGAGAGTGGGCACTAGGTGGATAAGTTTGAAGTTTTGGAGGCAAGATATTGCTTGAGAAGAGATTTCTCAACACTAAGGCTATTGGTTGTAATTTCTCTCTCTTATTCCATTAATGCAATGAAATTTCCTTTCCCATGAATCATATTGTGTATTAATGACTTGTTTCATTATTGAATTCCATAGGCATCAACAAGAGGTCACACTCCTTGCACTAGTTCTATGTCCAATGAGTTCACTAAGAAATTAAATAAAATATATCGACACTTCAAATCTCTAAAGGCCGATTGTATTTTGTACATTAATCCTCATAGAGAACAAAATACACAGGGATGTAACAACTTTCTTCTCATCAAATCTTTGCTACAATAATGCACCACAAGAATTTCTCTGGAACTGATATCCTCAATGAATGCTTCTTCACACACTTATATAAAAACCATCTGAGAAATACCCGTGAATATATTCATCCATGTATTTTCTTGGAAAATGATCAGGATTCATACAATAGACCCCATTCCTCACAAAACCTAGATCACAGAATCTTTAGATTCGTCTTTGTTTGTCTAGAAATTGAGCCGCAAGTTCAGTGACAATTTTCCTCCATGCATTCATTTCATAGTTTCTTAAATCGGTTTCAAGATTGATCTTCCTCAAGATTTCACATTCCTTGTATTTAGTACTAGAATATTGTGCTCAAATAATCTACCCATCTCTCTCCCTCTCAATTATAAAATCAACAATTTTTTTCTCTTCTTCCTTCGACAATCCAACGAGTGCAGATTACTCTACAACTAAGGTTCTACAAATCAAATTAGTTGATCAAATCAAACATTTATCAATGTTTCAACATGCACATATAAATACTACACATAGAATTACAGAATCTTCTTTCATTAAGAAATTGCAACTGTATATATCAATAATCACTAGCCTATTCTTTTGTGGCCTGATTTTAACATTCCACGACCATACTTCTCTGAACTCTTGACCTCTCTTTTACTAGTGCCCATAGGATTACATTCATATCCTTGGAAAATCTTCTAAAACACTAAAAAACTTGCTAAATTAATGGCAACTCATTTTTAAACATAGGATTCGAATCCATATCTTTAAATGACTCAATAGTTAAGATATGGTAAGACTCCTTCGAATTCTACCACCTAGTGGAGATTCAGTTACAATGACTTATCCTTGACTAGCACTAAACATTTAGATGGATTCTTCTAGAACTCAAATGAAAACTATAGAAACTTAACAATGAAAATACCTTCTTGGGTAAATATCAATACCTTAGGTCTCATTAATACTTGGAGGTTTGACAAGAACAAGATGCTCCTACATCAAGTTCCTAGTAAATTTGCATAAATTAATAGAAAGAGTAACTAAAAAGCATTAGCACTAGAATCCATGGCTAAGAATTAAGTAGATTATTGAGAACTTGTTAAAGATATAATGGTATCACCAAAGTTGAATAGAGTAGTTTATTTTTAGCATAAAGGTGTTATGAAAGGATACACTTTTGATTTTTCAGTATAATATCATTAGTCATTAACCTAGATGTTGAAATTATTTGAGAAGGGACTATGCGGAAGGTTAATTGAGGAAATGCATGTGTGGATAAACAGGTTGATGGTAGAATGAGGTATGTTGACAAGGTGTGCTAAAATTGAAGCATAATCTTTGTAGAGGATGATAGAAGCATGAGAAGGAACTTTGGCTTGAATTGAAAGAGAAGATCAAGAAATTTTTCTCATGCATATAAGTTAGGAGTTCATAGAGGTGGATTAAACTTCTAAATAATTGGGATGATAGATTCATGGGGTCTGGATGATATAAATACTCAGAATACAAGTGAAAATATGTTGGCTAATGTTGCTAAGCAGAATTCACCATCAAATCCATAGAAGAGTATAATCAAAGAAGAAGTGTGTAAAGATGTTTCAATTTTGTACCATTCTAGTATTCAAACCTTGTCGAAATCCATTGCATCAAAGAAGTAGACCAAAATGAAAGTGAAGTTGATTTTTTTTATGCCATACCCTCTACCCCTTTTTATTTTTGTCAATATCCAATGACCATATCTCTGTAGAGTGGACATGTATGTTTGATAAGTAGTCTAATTACACCTACTACAATGACTTTGAAAATTGCAAGTGTGAACACTAAAATAAATCACAATTTGTATTTAGTGTTCATGTTGGTTTAAAGTTACCAGGTAAGAATGATGACACCATAGTCAAATGAGTCTTTCCTGCGACTTCCTCTATTTTGTGGCTGATGTGATGAAGACATTGAGAAACATTACTTCCTTTGTGACACCCTCTAGAATGTGTATAGAATGACATATGTGACTTTTTTGGTGGAGTTCTAAATGATGCTATGTGAAAGAGCACTGCAATGTTATATGAAGTGCAAGAAAAGCTACCCCGCTCTACATGGAGTGAATTTGGTGCAACTATGTGAAAACTTCATGAAGGGGTTTTAGAAGCCAAAGTTAGAACAATGGATCATTGTAGAATTAAAGGAACTCAAGCAAAAAGTTGGAGAAATTGTATAGTCATATGACCAATGATTCTAAGATTTGATGAGTTGGTTGAATTACACCATCTAAGAGGTGAAATACAAGGAATGGTTTATTGGTTAGCATTAACTCATTTGTGAATTTTGTTTTTGTAACATAGTATGCTGACACAGAAAGAAACTTTGGAATTTGCAATATGACTAGATTCTATTGGTGGACTAGATAAAGCATTGATCCTAGCATTGAATCTACGTTTGACATTGTTCCAATATCACTTGATAACTTTGTTTGATTAAATTAAAGAACTAGAAAAGGGAATTTAAAGTGAAAAAGGTATTTTGGTGCATGCCATGCAAAACATAAGTTCATTTGTGGAATGATTGACCCATGTTCTAGATATATACTATCATGGTCATGAACCTGTTTGTGGGAAAGGAAAATGTGGGGATTGCAAGATATGTCAAATCGTAGTTCATGATCCCCATTATTTCCCACTATTATAGAAATAAAATAGCATTTCAAATATTTTACATTATGACTTATGCAAGGTAGACACTCACTACATAGAGGATATTACACATTTTCAATGATGACAGAGTGTTTTGTGAAAAACTTGTTCATCATAGTCACTAAGGGTTAATATTAGGGGAAAAAATCAAAATAAAGAAAACTAAACATTCTAGAATGATGTGAACCACATTCCACCACAATGTTAAAAATTTAATGAGGTAGGGAACATTACACACAATTGTTCACATATGTTTCAACCTTGCTACAACCACTACCAAAATATTGAACATTACAGTGAGGATTTCCCAAAGTTAATTGAGAAGTGGGAGGCATGGGATAGAAGGAAATGTGGTGTGAACATGGATAATTTAGAGTCACAAATCCTTCATGTAAATGTAGCAGGTCACACATATATAGGCATAAATATCGTCACCCAAAATAGGGCCAAGACATGAGCAAATGTGGTAACTATGGATCAAGGGCTTACCAGTAAGGCTCCATATAAGGAGCTAATTTTGTATTCATCTCAATAGAAGGTTTATCTACACAATGTGATGGAAATGATGTATGAGGTTGTTTTCACATGAGATGTCAATATTATAGAGTTGGAAAGTATTATGTGTATAGTTCGACTGCCAAGAAGATAGCACAACCCATAAGTGGAGTGAAAATAAGATGCAGTTTAGGGATGATTAAAAACATTCCTTTGGATTTTGGGAGATAACTAGGTTGTGGATAATATGAAGGGGGTACTTGTACAATTTCTAGAATTTCATATTGAGGCACTAAATTGACCCCTACATTGTGTTGTTGCCGCAACCTTTCTCCCCGATTTTAGTTTTTCACTTAAACTCTGGGACCCCTCCTCACCATTATTTGCTAGGATCGATTGTTGAAAGCTTGGCGCCTTTGAGCATATCTTTGCGTTTGAAGTTTATTGCCCACCCTTTTGCTTGCTTTGTTCAGTTTAGCTTGAGTCGCGTGGTCTATTTTAGTACCCGTAGAACATGAAAATTTTGCCTTAACGAAGGAAATTGATTTTCGGCCACAATTGGGCCTTAGCGCTGTTGGTTTTCTCTTTGGATCGGGTCTCTTTCGGAAGATGTTGAGTCCTCACTCACCCGCTGTTGTGGCTCCCAGATCAAACTGCCCTCCTGATTGAAGTTTCATCCGACACCCGATTCATTGGTTCAAACCGCTTGCTCCTGAGTTTCTACTTACCCGCCGTTGCGGCCGGGGGGATGAAGTCAGCTGCCGACGCGAGTTTCATCCGACGCCCGAGATTTGTCTTTTTTAGCCTCCGTCGCCTGCCTTCAGCATTTTTCCCCTCCGTCGTTGCGGGTGGCAGAGCAATCTAGCTTCCGATACGTTCCTTCTCGGCATCTGATTTCCTTGGTCGCCTGCATTGTCACTCACCCGCTTCTTATGCTCCTCCGCCGTTGCGGCTCCTGAAGCCTTTCCCATCCGATGCAGTATTCTCAGCCCGTTCGATCCAAGTATCGCCCGACCGCCGATTCATTTTACCGTGAGTTCTCGCCCGGATGAACCAGGCCAACTTTTTATGGATTTTTCATCATAGTTAAAAGTTTTCGATGCTTAATGTCTCATGTTAGTGGATAATGCACTAAAGTTATATGCAGGGAGAATCCCATAGATCGCTAGAGCAGCCTACGGTGAGGAAAAGGACAACCCAAACGGATGATAGAGGCATCGATGCGGCGTTTTCAGCAGTTACTGTCAGGAGATAAAACGCCTATGGAAATGATTAAGGAAAACGCAACGACTAGAGAAGAAGAGGAATCGTCGAGGGC
>LPNX010132097.1:195205-294495 GCA_001517045.1 Pseudotsuga menziesii | reverse complement strand
GATTGTTTATTTCTATTGCATATTGGAGAAGATTGATTTCTGGAGTCTAGCTGTCTGTTGTGGTACCCCAAGCCATAGGAATTTCTCTCCGTAACAGAGGTATGAGGGATATAAATTGGAAGAAGATGGACTTCTTACTTATAAAAGAAAAATCTATATTCCAAATGTAGCAGATTTGAGGAGAGTTGTTATGGATGAAATCCATCAAACTCCATATTATGGTCACCCAGGATACTAGAAGACAATTGCTACCGCCAGAAAACAGTACTTTTGGCCAAGAATGAAAAAGGACATGGCTGAATACATTTCAAGGTGCATGAAATGTCAGCAGGTAAAGGTTGAACATCAACATCCAGCAGGTTTGTTGCAGCCTTTGCCAGTTCCAGAATGGAAATAGGAAGTTATTTCCATGGATTTCATTACAGGATTGTCGATGACTTGGAGAAAACGTAATTCCATCATGGTTTTGGTGGACAAGTTGAAAAAGGCAGCACATTTTATACCGGTAAATTCTACGCATAAGACTAATGAAACTGCAAAGATCTTCATGAAGGAGATTTTCAAATTGCATGGATTTCCTAAGGAGATAGTCTCTCACTGAGATGTCAAGTTCACTTCCAATTTTTGGAAAGGGTTGTTTGCAAATTTGGGTACCAAGCTAAATTTCAGCACTGCTTACCATCCTCAGATGAATGGGCAGATAGAGAGAGTTAATCAGGTACTTGAAGATATGCTTTGCATGTATGTGATGGACAAACCAACCAAGTGGGAAGATTACTTACACTTGGTAGAGTTTGCTTATAAAAATGGACAACAAGCATCCTTGGGGATGAGTCTGTATGAAGCTTTGTATGGAAGAAAGTGTAGGACAACAGTGACTTGGGATAATCTAGTGAACCGGGTCGTGCTTGGTCTAGAATTGCTCAAGGAAATGGAGCAAGAGGTTGTAAATATCAGGCAGAATCTAAAGCAACATAGGACAGATAGAAACGTTATGCAGATAAGCATAGGGTGAATAAGGAGTTCAGTGTTGGGGATCATGTTTACCTCAGAGTGAGGGAAAGGAAGAGTTCCTTGAAGCTTGGAAGTTGTGCCAAGTTGTCACCAAGATATTGTGGGCCATTTGAAGTGCTTGAAAGAATAGGAACAGTTGCATATAGACTTGCATTGCCTGCTAGCACTAGAGCTCATAATGTTTTTCATATTTATTTGCTTAAGAAATATGTACATGATCCTAACCATGTGATAAATTAGGATGTGATTTAGGTGGAGCCCAAGGGAGAGTTCCAAACCGATCCAATGTGCATCCTCAATAGGAAGGTCATAATGCTCCGGAACTGGGCCATAGGGCAGCTAAAGGTGCAATGGGAGCACTATGGACCTGAAGAGGCTACATGGGAGCTGGAGGATGCCATGCGATTGGCACATCCATTTTTGTTCAATTCTGTGGAACACTGAGGCGATACCGGTGTAGAATTTTGTTCAATTTTGTAGAGCACTAAGGATAGTGCAATTAAAGGGGGAGGGGAATGTAACACCCCGGTTTTGACCCCAATGCATTAAATATACATGATATATATACTGTAATTAATCATGGTGTGGAGCTAGAGGAAAAATCTGCACCATCAATTTGGTTTTGTTATGTTTCGGCAATTGGAATTGTTGCCAATGGTGTATCATGAGATACGGCACATATTAGTTTTGGTATCATGTAAATATGCATTTTTAATTAAATGAAGCCCAACCGGCCATGTCAAGGAAACCATAATGAAAAGGGCATGATTTTCCTAAGGATGAGGAGGGGGAAATGTTAAACCATGAGCCTATGGGGAAAATCCATGTGTCAGCCATTAAAATCCTTGATGTTAGGTGGGTAGTTATTGCTAGGAAGTGATGGGTGGCAGGACTGTCATCCCTTGCCAGATGCCCACTCCAATAGTGGACTCTCCATCTTCACATGGCCAGGGAAACCACTATCCCACGAATCCATTCTTGTTTTCTTCATGCACCAGTTGGGATTCTGGAGGTTTTTTTCCCATCCTCACGCAGATGGTGGTTCTCTCAGCTTCTCACGCATAGGATTCTACGTCGTTTTACCCAGGCATCGAGCTGAGGAGCCGTTTTCTCTGTCACCCACAATTTCCTATGGATAATCCATTCACGTTCTATGTGTGCATGTTCTCCTTACCGATTTATGGCCTGCGTATATTTTTTTCCTCTTGTCCATGCTGAGAGTCTATTTTCTCTTCCATTTTCGGGCTGTGTAATTTTTCGTCACTTCATTGTTGAGCAAGGTTGTGTTTTTCCCCAAATTGTTCGTTGATGTGGTCCAATTATGTTTTGGTTTGCTGTAGGTTATTCTTGAGTCATTTTGGCCATGATAGGGCCAAGAACGACTTAGGGATTGATTTTTCCCCTGTCCAAGTGGTGAATCGTTTGTTTGGCTGTGTGTATGCAGTGATTGGTCTCCAGACTATGTTGGATTGGGATGTAGGCTTGATTGCTTGATAAACATGGTGTATTTGGGAACCACATAGACAGAGCTAGAGGGATGGATTTCTTCTCCACAACCCCTAAATAGCACTGGAAGGGAGGTCAGGGTCTAAGGGACTGTGTAGCAGAGAAGGGACTTATCTACTTATGTTGGGTGTGTGTGGGTGTCTTAGAAGTTAGGCTAGTTCTTGCGTAGGTGTCTTTACCTCTTCAATAAGCTCACCAGCTTAGCATTCAATTTTTTGCAACTATTTGTTCGCCTGATAAACCCAACTGTGTTGGCTTGGCTGATTTATGTATCCTTGGCTATGTGTAAGCCTGCTTGTTCCTTGTTCATTGGGGAATCATTCCCAGCTCAGGGATGGCAGCGTTGCTGAGAGATTAAGGAGCACGCTGGCCTAGGGCTAGGTGGAACGTTGCAGCGACGTAGCTGGTTGCGAGACGAGTTCTTTATAAGATAAGTATTCTTGTCTATTTCACTTCTGAAATCATATTTATTGTTAATGAATTATGATGAACATGTTAAATGCTTGAATGTATGGTTTTGCTTCCGCTGTATGATAATCATGTATGCATGTTTTTACTTCCAAGCAATTGTCATATGTATGTACATGTTCATGGGGCTAGTTTCCCAGATGGTTAATGGCATGGTAGCATCCTCTTCGTCGGTTGGAGGGTCAGGGACATTACAAAAAAGATGAAAGACCAAAAGAGGGAGGTAGAATCCTTAGTCTATTCGAGGAGAGTGAACATGAACTTTGGTCGCAGGAAGATGAAGGGTCTTACGACAAAGAGGAGGACTATATCCCGATATCAAAAGGAGTAGATGAGTCTAAAGAGTCTGCAGAGACACCAAGGCCAGGATGCAACTACATCACACCAGGAGTATCACCAGAGGTAAGATATAGAGTCTCGTCCCCGAAAAGGATTGCTAATACTGATAGTGCTAGTATTGTGACTAGCGTGCAAGAGGGTTCACCCCCTTTGAATCCCTTACCAGAGAACCAAGACACCAAATCAATGGCTGGGGAAGATATTTGGTTACCCACATTGAATGGGAATGGAGAAGAAGATCTAGAGTAGCATTCATTCCTTTGTGAAGTTGTTTGGATGGTTCCTTTAGCCCATAATGCAGACACAAGAAAGGTGCAACTGATTATGACTCTTAGGGGTTGTGTGCTAGATTGTTTATGAATTTCTGTGCTGCAACAATTGGGACACCACAAAATACTCTTGATGATATCCAAGACGTAATGATCTATGAGTTCATAAACCCTAAGTCTAAGTTGCAATGTATCACTGAGATCACGGAGATAAAGCAAGCATTGGCCGAGACTGTATGGGACTTTGACTAGCAGTTTAAAAATTTGATGGCCAAAGTAAGTTTTCAAATTTCAAATCTATAATAAAGAGTGGTTTATTGTTGTGTTATTACCACACATCCAAGGGTTGTTGATGCAACAAAATATTGACTCGCAGACAGAAGCTCTAGAATTGGCAATGAAATTAGAGGCCTCACTAATTGGTGATGGTGTAGATTTAGTCACAACTCGCTAATCTGATGATACAGTTGTAGGACATCAAGAAGGGAAAGGAAGCACAAGAAGATATATGGTGCACAAAATGCAAAAAATATGGACACACCAAGGATAATTATCCGAACTTCATGAATTATATCTCATATGGTGCATCAAACCCATTAAATGGCCAGGGGATACCCTGGTGTCACATTTGCCAATCTATAGGGCATCGCAACGAGGTGTGTTTATATTTGAAAAATTTTGTAAGTACCCCAGCAAACCTCTTCTGTAAATTTTGTAAGTTACCAGGCCATGAAGAGAAAGATTGCAAGGCATACCAGCTCCTAAAGGAGAAGACCGTCGACACCTACTTGATGAAAAATGAGGGGCATGTTCAGGTTGAACCAGTGCAAGTATCGTATCAACCTGTACAGTTCCCACCCAATCAGTATCAAAACTAGTATCAACCTCAATACGCACCTCAACATCCATACATGCAACAAAATCACTACCAGCCTCACTACCAGCAGAATCAATACCCGCCCCAGCAACCACACCCGTAAGGAAGGGGTGGTGGAAAATTCAAAGCCCAAGGAAGAGGAGGATTTGGTAGAGGGAGAGGTCGGGTTACATGCTGTAACTATGGACATCTAGGTCACTATCCCAGAGATTGCTTGGAACCTTCAAATACATATTCACACTATAGGGGACATGACCATAATGTGAAGAAATGTCCTCAGTTGATCGCAAAATGGAAAGCAAGGACTATCACAGGTCCTAACCCTGCACAGAATGCAAATCCCAACATGAATGTTAAGATGATTGTGGCTGAACAATGAGATCTGAATGTTTCTTTCGTAACACGAGGAGGTGCTGTGACCAGATCTGATCAAGATAAACCACAAGAACAACTACAGCTGTAGGTACGACTGCGACACGGAAGAAAGTGACATTCAACGTTCAAAAACAAAAGGAAGTATTCTTGGACATACGACCAGAGTTTGTGGATCCAGTAGAACCATCAACATCGAAAGAAGTCAGGGAGATTCCTGAACAATTTCAGCGCATATTCCAGAAGAATGTCCCACAAAAGGTTAGTAATTTCAAATCCTTTATATCAATTTGCTTAATGCTAATACAAGATAAAGATGTTATTGTAGAAATACAAGTAATGATAGAAGAGATACCCATAGAGCCGTGACCTGAAAATAAAGTTAACCAAGTAAGAAAGAAATTAAAAAGTGGGTGTGAGTTGAGAATGACTGTGTAGATAGGCGACTACAACATGGATTACATCATCTTAGACCTAGGGTCTGATTTCAATATAATAATGCAACTAACTTGGGAAAGTATGGGAAATCCATGTTTGGACGGGTCCCCTATCCAGTTGTGACTTGCAAATCAATTGAAGGTCCTACCCATTGGTAGGTTGTGTCAAGTCCCTGTCAACATTGAAGGGCTGCACACATTTGCAGACTTTGAATTCATTAACATTGTTGATGACACGAATCAATATCCCGCATTGCTAGGGATAGATTGGGCCATAGACAACCAGACCATTTTAAATTTAAAGAAAGGGATCCTCTCATTCGAGGATAATGAGATGAGAGTGGTGTCTTCCATTGATCCGTTATAGGGACAAAGATACGTTGAGCCTATCTACAATGAGGGACAAGTTGAATACCTTGACCAAATCTACAATGTCACTACCATGCAACAAGACTACATCAATCCAACAGCGAATGGAAACCTGAGCTAGAAGAGTGATAGTTCTTGCACATCTGACTTGGGAGAGGCTTTGGAGAATTGGAAAAATAGACTACATGAAGTTTCAATGAGGAGGTGAACAAGAGTTACAAGGTCTGTGCGATAAGTAGAGAATGAGTTAAGATAGCTTCCCACCTATGAGGGTTTACCTGACCTTGTGACTTTCTTAACTAAGTTTGAAGGACTTGTAATAGATTTGTAGAATTTTTCTATGCTAGAACATGTGCTAAAAGCTACACCTGCTAGATGGTGGCGTGCACACAAGTAGTCTATAACAGATTGACCACAGTGGAAAAGATTGATTGAAGTTATATTCGGTGAAGAATTCACCCTCATAAATCACAAGGATTCAGTGTTGGAAAACCTTGTTGAACATCTTAACCATTGTCGCATGGTATTTGTAGAATACCCATGACATGAGTGGGTCCATAATTTCATACATACATTGGAAATGACACCTATAATTTGGTATGCATCTATGGAATTGTGGCAAGGAACCCAGGATTAGGAAGGGCTCGCAAAGCAGTTCGCGCACACATTCAAATTTGGTGATGAGCACCCTATAGTTGGTGTTGCACTTCAAACAATAAAGGAGAAGATATTCATTGAAATCCCCATTGAAGAGGCCAATTCTCAATAGTGCAGCACCACTATTCAAAAATGGATGGCTTGCTACAATCTATATAAAGACCCAGATGATGATATGACCAACATAAACATATCAGAATCAGAGGGCATGCATGCAGTAGAAGGGAGTGGTATTTCAAGTGATCAGTTCCTTAAATCACTAAAGATCAAGAAAGTCAACATTGGGTTTCCAGAGAACTTGAATTTCGCAAATATAGGAGATTATTGGGATGAAGAAACAGTTGCGAAGATCACATATTTATTGCATGAATATCATGACCTCTTCCCTACCAACTTCTTAGAGATGAAGGGGATAGTGGGAGACCTAGGGGAGATGAAAATACCTCTACGACCAGATGTTAAACCCAGTAAGAAATGACTGTATAGGATGAACACCAAGAATAAGGAAAGGGAAAAAGCAAAATTGGATCGCATGCTCGATGTAGGAATCATTGAACATATTGAGGAGTTAGAGTGGATCAGCCCTATAGTGATCTGGGATAAGAAAACCACAAGAAAATTAAGGATTTGTATCGACCTGAGGAAGATAAACAACGCATGCTTGCACGATCCATTCCCAACACCATTTACAAATGAAGTGATGGAAAATATTGGAGGACAAGCAATGTATTCATTTACTAATGGCTTCTCTGGCTGCCATCAAGTTAGAATCGCGAAGGAGGATCACCACAAAATGACCTTCGTCATTGAATTGGGATGCTACCAGTAAACGGGAATGCCCTTTGGACTCAAGAATGCACCTGCTATTTTTTCTAGAATAGTAGTTTATGCTTTAAAATATTTTATTCATAAATTTATTGAGGTCTAATTTTATGATTGGACTGTGTTTAGTCTAGTAAGAGACCATATTGAGATTTTGTGCATGATGCTATACCGTTTTTGTCAGTATCAGATTGTGCTCAATTCTAAGAAATGTATTTTTTGTGCACCATTTGGTGTGTTGTTGGGTCACATCATATGTCCCGACGGCATTTTGGTCGACCCAACAAAGATTGTGATTGTTCTTGACTTACCATCTCCTACATCAATCACGCAACTTAGATCAATGATGGAAAATACAGGATACTATAGGAAGTTCATCAGAGGATATGTAGCGATCACTGCACCCACGGAGAAACTACTGAAGAAAGACGTAAAGTTTCACTGGAAAACAGCTTGCCAAGAAATCTTTGATAAATTGAAGAAAGCAATGGCCACTGTGCCAATAATTGAATTTCTGGACAGGAAGAAGGAGTTCCATGTTCATGTTGATGCATCATTTGTCATGCTTGGCATAGTCTTGACACAACCAGGAGAGGGTGCACTAGAACACCTTATTGCTTTTGCAAGTAGAAAACTATCAACAGCAGAAAAGAACTACACGACGATGGAAAGAGAAGGCCTCGCTATGGTCTATGCGCTTCAAAAGTTCAAACACTATTTGTTGGGTGGACATTTTCATATGTACAGTGATCATTCAGCACTCAAATACCTAGTCAACAAGCCAGTCTTGGGGGGGGGAATATTTCCAGATGGATTCTCTTGTTTCAGGAATTTCACTTTGAGGTCATTGTCAAACCTAGTTGACTAAATGTTGGACCAGACCACCTATCAAGGATAGAAAGTGGTGAAGAGCCAACCATCTTGGAAGGTAATTTTCTAACGCACAACTATTTGCGATCCACATGATGGATGATCAAAACCATGATTTTGACGCAATCATTCACTTTTTGAGCACAGGATATGCACCTAAAGGAATGTCAATTAATCAGAAGAAACACTTGGTTGTCAGAGCTGTTGATTATACATTGATCACTGGGCATATGTATAAGCTGGGTGGGGATGAAGTATTACGTCGCTATTTTTTTACTATGAACGACCCTGGGTTATGAGTGAATCACATGCTGGTGTCGCATTAGGACACTACACGGGAAAAGAAACTATGCGTAAGATATTGCAAGAATGATTATGGTGGCCAACCATACACATGGATACTAAAATATTTTGCAGGTGCTGTGATATCTGCCAGAGAACAAGGAAACCATCGTGCCATGATGAGATGTTGCTTGCACCATAGATAACTCTTCAAGCATTCGACAAGTGGTCATTTGATTTCGTAGGACCCAGTGAGCTCTTCGACCAATCCTTCTTTGATACCGACTGGTACTGGGTTTCCTTCATTGGAGAGACTGCTCAGCTTGGAGATGACTTCTCTAGAGATGTCAACCGGTTGGTCGAAGTAGAATTGGCCATTGTGGTATCGGCTGATGATGAATTTTACAGCAGTTTCCTTCATGCCCCCAAAGCTAGCCATGAGTGGTGCATTGACATAGCTGAATATAGTGTTGTGTTTGATTTTCTCTGCAGCTTGAGTGGCCTTCTTGTTCACTTAAGCCCATTCTTGCATCTCGGCCCAGAGTTTTTTCCATGAGCTTTCCTGTACCTTGGAATTCTTAATGTTTTTCAATCTGCGAACTAAAGGTGTATCCGCAGCTTGTAGTTCCTTGGATTTGGTTGAGGCTCTAGTTTGTTTGGGGGCCATTGTGTTAGTTTTGTGCTCGATTTCATTTAGGGGTTCTCGACATTTAGTCAACTGTATGCTCTGATGCTCTCTCTATATGGATTGCGGTGAATGATCCTTCGACGATCCAGTATTTATAGGCGATGCTAGGGATGTGTGCGTCGATGGGTGTATTAATGGCGGACATGATGTTCTAGCTGGAATACTTGATTGTGTGTTAATGGCGAATTGCTTTTGGCGCTCGATATCATGCATGCGTGATGGGACTATCGAGGTCGTCGATTGAGGTCGGTTATGAGAATGGTCGATGGAAGTGGTCGGTCAATGAAAATGCTCGATGGTGTTATGTCGATGGGCATGATGTCGGGTGTCAAAATGGTAATTTCCTGTCATAGCTTTCTGTATGTATGGTATTTTTTTGGCTTTTGAATTTTTAATTTTTTATGGATTTTGGTTGACGGTTATGGTCGTTATATGATTTTTTTATTTTAATTTTTATAGCATTTTAGTTGGGCTCCATTAACGAGCTTCCAAAATACTATGCCCTATAACGTCCTTAGTTGGACTGATCTATTGGGATGTATCTCTGTGACAATGTAAGGTCCCATCCATTCTGTATGGAGCTTGTTAAGTTTGCCTTTTACTCGACTATTGTATAGTAAAGCAAGGTCTCCGACCGACAAGTGTTTATTTTTTATGTTTCGGTCGTGCCATGCTTTCTGCAATTGTTTCTAGATTTCTTGATGTTGTACTGCCATTAGTCGGTGCTCTTCAAGTTTTCTTAGTTTCAATAGTCAGTCCTTTCTTCCTTGTTCGACATCAACATGTAGTATTTATGCGATGATAGGTGTCTATTATTGGAAGTGTAGTGGAACTATTGCTTCTTGTCCATAGACTAGTCGAAAAGGAGTTTGGTCGGTCGATCATTTATATGTTGTTCTTTATGCCCATAAGACTGTAGGTATTTTCTCATCCCAGTCATCCTTATCAGCATTACATATTTTGGTTAGTCCTCTTGTTAATGTTTTATTAAATGCTTCAATTGCTCCATTTGGCTGAGGATGGTATGATGTGCTCCGACGATGGGCAATTTAGAACTGGTTGGTTAGGGTTTTGATAGTTTTGTTAATGAAGTGTGTTCCCTGGTCACTAATCAGGGTTAGTGGACATCCAAATCTAGTGATGATATTCTCATAGATAAACTTAGCAGCTATCTCACTAGAACATGTGTCAACTGGTTCGGCTTCAACCCATTTAGTTACATATTTGACTGCAGTTATGATATACCTTGCACCTGTCCTTTTTGTTGGTATCGAAAATGGTCCTATGAAGTCTATGGCCCAAATTTCGAATGTCAAACTCGGGTTTACTGATATCAAAGGAATTTTTGTGCTAGGCAGGGGTCGACCTAACTGTTGACATCTATCACATCGACTCACAAAATTCTTGCATTCTCTATGGAGTGTCGACCACCATAACCTTGACTGTTGGATTTTCTTTGCAATTGTGTCTGCTTGAAATGTCCTCCTGCATGTCCATAGTGTGCTTCATGCATAATGTTGTATCGTTTGTGTTCTAGTACACACCTTTTGAGGATGTCATCTAATCCCATTTTGTATAAAAATCCATTTATAATACTATAGGGTGCATCCTTCATAGCTAAGATCTGCTTTTTCCTTGTACTCATTCCTTCTGGTGCATGTCCCTCTTCCAATAACTGAGCTATTTCTTCTAGTTCTACTGGGACTGCTTCTATTCAAAATAAATGTGCATCAGGTAAGTCATCGTTGACTCCTGTCGGTTCTCTTCCTATGTCGATTTGGGACAAATGGTCAGGCCCAACATTTAACTTGCCTTGTCAGACAACGACTTCGAAATCAAATTCTTGGAAGAGCAGTAGCCATCAATAGATCCTTCCATGATGTAGTGGTTTATTGATGAGGTATTTCAGGGCCTAATGGTTTGTATAGAATATAAATGGGTTAGCTAAGAGATAATGTCAATATTTTTGTAGTGCAAAGACCATTCCTAGGGCTTCTCTTTCTGTTGTCGAATAGTTTCTTTCAGCCTTATTTAATTTTCTGCTACTATAAACTATAGGATAATCCATTCCATCATCTCCTAGTTGAGTTAAGATAGCTCCTATTGCTAGGCCTAATGCATCAATATGAACATGGAATTTGATCGACCAGTCGGGAAACTTTAGCATTGGTGCTTCAACTAGTTTTCTTTTTAATTTTTCAAATGATATGTGGCACTCCTCTGTCCAATTAAAATCTTGATCTTCTCGTAATAGTTCTTCAAGAGGATAGGTCATATCTGAATAATATCTGATGAATTTTCTGTAATAGCCTGTGTGGCCAAGTAACACCCTGACTTGTTTTGGGTTTACTGGTGGTTTTAGGTCGAGGATAATTTTGATCTTTGCAAAGTCAACCTTAATACCTTCCTTACAAACAATGTGCCCTAATAATATCCCTTTTGGGGTCACAAATATGCATTTCTTGATGTTTAGGGAGAGTTGAATTTGTCGACATCTTTCCAACATAAGTCTGAGCCATTTGCAATGATCCTTTAACATGGAGTATATTGTCCAATCATCAAAGTATACTGCCATGGTCTTGTAAATAGATTCCTGAAATGTTTTGACAACAATTCTAGAAAATACTACAGATGCATTTTTTAAACCAAAAGGCATAACCTCTTCTTAAGCAAAGGAGCCAAATTCACACACAAAGGTTATTTTCTTCTGGTCTTATTTAGCTATTGGCACTTGGATATAACCTAAGAATCCATCTGTAAATGAGTAGCATTCATGTCCTGTGACCTCATTCAATATTCCATCTGCATAAGGAGTTCGAAATGGGTTTGTTAGTGTCACTTTGTTTAGTTCCCTGAAGTTGACACAAATTCTTAGTTTGGTAGGGTCATGTTTCTTAGGCTGTACAACCATTGGACTTGCCCATTCTGATTGGTCGATAGGATAGACGATGCCTGCTGCAAGCATGTTATCAATTTCCTTTTTGACTATCTCCTTGTATTTGTGAGCTAGTTTATAAGGCCTTTTCTTCACAGGTCGGACATTAGGTTTAGTATCAATCTTCATTTCTCCCATTTCATGGACTAAGCCTTTGAGGTCTTTATAATCTCGAGAAAATACATCTTGGAATTCCTTTAATAAGTTCACTATCTCTGTGGTCTGTTCTTCGCTCTAGTAGTCACCAATCTTTTCCATTTTTGGTCGATCATCATTTGAGATATTGAATTCTTTAGTTTTGATTTTAGCATCTATACATTTTGGTGCTTTGGCTTCATTGATCGGTTGACTTCCTTCCTTAAAATATGAGAATGTGGCAGGTAAGTCGGCTATAGTCACTCTATCGGTATCTTGTTTGTCGGTTGTTTCTACTTTTAGGATTGTACAAATAGGTTTGGTCATTTCAACATGGTTAGATTTCCATCTAAAGCTTTTTCCTTATGTGTTTTCGTTTTCTAACGGTAGTCTTGTCGACTATGGTTTTGTCCTTGTTTGGATCTTGTTACATTTCATTGTCTATCGGATAGCCTTTAAGGGTTTGTTTTCGGTCGGCTGGATAAATTCTTTAATTTGTTTTGTTGTTTCGACCAAGTTTTCATTTTGAGGTATAAAGTTGAAATCTTTAATGAAATTTTCCCTAAGTTAATGCCATAAGAATTTTTCACCTCTAGCTTCTTCCATTTTATACCATTTGTTTGGTAAGTCGTCGAGGGTTGATGGGAACAAGTGTGGCCATGCTCATTCATCCTTGTATCCAAGTCTTCTCCATTCTCATTCACAAGTTTTAATATGCTTTGCTGGGTTCTGTCCTTGAGTGAATATAGGTATTTGAGCTTATTGGGTTAACTTCTTTCCTCCAAACCTTTCGACAAATTAAGTCAAAGCTGTTGTCTAGGTCTGCAGTCTTATGTGATGGGTATCCCACCATCTAGAAGCTTGTCCTGTAAAGGTTTCTACTAGGCTTTGAAGTCAGCCATGTTCACCAATATTTTTGGAAACTTGTTCGACATGCATGACTGGTGATTTCATTTCCTTGTATCTTGGTAGTTGTGTCATATTTACATTGGTAGGTTGTAAGGTAGGGTATTCCCTAATTTTCTTCTCAGAGATTTTTGGGACAATGGACACTATGAAGCACTGTTGGGTGGGATTTTTCTACACTTTTTCTATAGTCCAACACCCTTTTCCTTGTGTTTCATAGTTCTTGATCTCCCAATCATATAATTCGGCATCTGAATTATAACCAACTGAGTCTTGGTTGCCTAACTGAAGCTCTCCATGGATATTTGGTTCTATGTAATTTGCATTGTTTTGGATCTGGTAGAGTTGTCGAACATCGACTTCTTCATCAATAGGTTCAGTCCAAGGTTCTCCTTGAGATGGGTGAACAGGTACAATGACCTCTTGTCCATTTCCTTTTAATTTTATTTTCTCCTTGTCTAGGGATATCGATGCTTTCAGCTTTCTACCCCAAGGTCGATTAACTAACGCTGGGAAGGAACTGGATCCTTCCTTCGGGTCAATGATGTCGAAGTCTACCTTGGTGGAGATTCCTTTTACATTCGTGTCAACATTTTTCTAGACTCCAATAGGCTCAATTAGGCCCTAGTTGGCTAGTTTTAGGTATATGCTTGACTCATGGAGTCGAGGTCTACCCATTTGTTCCCAAGTGTCACGAGTCATGACGTTTACTTGTGAGCCGAAGTCGAGCACTACTTGTCGGACGTGGTATCCTTCGATTTCCAGGTCAACAAGTGGGTTGGCATCACCTTTGTCTTTTTTATTTAAGCTGCAGATGTTCTTTGTTTTCTTTTTAGAGTTGGTACATTTTATTTCATATAACAAATCTATGAACTGAGATACTGAGTTATCTTTTTGTATGAGCTGGATTAATTCATTTATTGTGTTATGTCGAATGTCATGAACATGTTCTTGTCATGCAATTTGTTTGAATATATTGGTTGATTCTTTGAATGTTTGTTTTTATTTCAGTGGATCAGGATAGACATGTTTCTCTTTTATTTTACTAATTCTTGGGTTATCAGCTCCTATTTTTGTTCCTTGTCAAATTACAATATGCAAATTTTTTGTGTTTATTACATCATTTTTTTGCACACAGGACAAGACATTAACATTTTTATTTGTATTTAATTTTTCTAACATGGTAGGGAAATCCTCTAGTGAGTGATCCCCTACTCCACAATGAGTACAAAATTTGAGGTCAGTTCTGTCTTTATATGGATAGTCTGCATACCGATGTCCCTCTTTATAACATGTAAAGCACTGGATGGGTCGACGCAATCGGTTGTCATGATTCCTAGGGAATCAACCTTTTCCTCCATATCCCACACATCGATTGTCATACCGACACTCGTATCGTCGACCATCATATCTCTGACCATTCTAATCGTTTGGTAAATTATTTTGCTCGTTAGTTTGCGCAACTGCATTGGTTTGTTAGACTGCATGATAATTTTGTCAGTTATTCAGGTTCAAATGGCAGTTGGCCATATTGTGATTTTTGGTTTCGTAGATTGCACACCAGGATGCCTTGTCGTTCTTCATGTTGAACAGGAAATATTTTGTCGAGTGATCCCCGTGCTCCTAGAAAATTTCACAAAAATATTTGGTCTGCACGAATCAAATGTCCTGTTAGCTATATTCCTGTCGATAGTTGTCTTTGCAGTGGCCGGCCATCAAGCATTTGGTGCACCAGATCTCCTTATACTTGAGGTTTAACTCCTTTAAAGACTTATGTACACTCTCAAGCTGTTCTTCCAATCTATGGTCTGTGGGGTAAGCGGGTATGTCCTTGTTCATCTCCACTTGAAGAGCTTTTGTTAGCACATCTTCGTAAGTTTTGAACATTTCTAAACTGATGTGTCAGCACACTTTCTGAGATAACCCTACAAGAAACCACTGGATTAGTAATTGTTCATCTATAACATAGTCCAGCTAGCTTAGGAGTTCTTTCCAGCACTTATCATAGTCACGGATAGTTTCCCCTGGATTTTGTGATGTAGTTTTTATTTTTTTCGCTACCAGGTGTTTGGCATCTGGATTTTTGAAAAATGATAGAAATTGCACCTTGATATTAGCTTTGTTTGCTCTAGGTTTTCTTTCCGAAAATGTCATATACCACGTCAATGCCCTTTTCCTGAAGGCACCAGCGAACTGTGCCATTTGTCTATCTTCGTCTGTAACTTGGTTGGCCTCCCAAGTCGACTCATAGACGAACCAGTGTCATCTTGGGTCCTCATCCCCCTCATACAGAGGAATGTGAGCTAATCCGTGACCCATGTCTGAATCACTATCACTGATCTCAGGAGGTGGTGGGGGTGGGGGGTGGAGGTGGAGGTGGAGGTGAGGGTGGTGGGGTTATTGGTTTAATCGTCTTTGTAGGACTATGGTCAACGGAAATTTCGTTCCCATTGGTTGTCAATTCTTCGTCAATTGGCAGTCGGTTTATGTCGATTTCTGCTATCTATGGTCCACTACAACTATTTGTTCACAGTTCTAAATGTTATCTGTCTTCTAAAGCTATATTTGGCAAGAGGGGTGCTCCTTCATGTGTCGGTAAGAGTAAGTGGATACCTTGGTTGGAAGGTGCCGATTGAAAGGTCACCCAATTCCCATCCTCTGGTCGACGTATAATGAGGTGTCATCTGGTGTATGTTTTGTCATCTAGTCAACTCCATATACTAAAGTCACGAGCTCGTAGTTGGAGGTCCTCTTCGATAATAGTCTGTATCCGAGTACGCAAATTCAACTGAGAGAGGCTTGTTCCTTCATGGGGAGCTATTAATTGGAGAGATTCTGGTTGCTCTATCCACAATTCTTCCTCCGTAGGGGATGCCTCTTGTTCCATGCCTTCTTTGTGTCGGTCATGACCCGACTCTGGCGGATTCTCTTTTTGGTCGATCGCCCTATGACTCCTTCGTCTATGGATCTCTAAGTCTCTTTCACTTCTTGCTTCCCTCCTCTGTTTTCTCTCTTCCCTCTCTCTTTTCTGAATGTCTGACATACCTTCGTGTGATACTACTCTCTTGAGTTCCCTTTTGGTCAAATTCTCATTATTGGTGAATGGTATCTGTTTCTAGTCGACTAGAATCCACTCTACTCTATCTCAAGATATGACTAGCTACCTCCCCATAGCCTACCCAACACTTTTAGAAAGCCCAGATAGTTCGGTCTATTTGCTTAGGAAGTATTCCCACTCCATTTCTGCAATAAATTTTTCCCACTTCCTTTGCTTCTCCACCCAGTTAGAGTTATATGGCAGTTCATGAAGTGATGGACGACATTCAAAAATATGTCCTACTCCCTTCTCGATCAGGAATTTGAACAGCAAGGTCGGTAAGGAACACAGAAATTACTCGGTGAGATCTATGTAAAATTTCTCCTTGACTGTTTCCATTGAAGTTCTATCTTCGACTGCTTGCTCCTCACATAATTCATCGGTGATTTTCTCGAACCACTCCGACAAGTTTGTTCTATCTCCTCGAATTAGTTTTTCCAACAGCTGTTGTTCTTTAGTACCTTCCGGATTTCTCATCCAGGAGTTTCTTCAGAAGTTGGGGCACTGATTCGACAAACTTTTCATGCATTTATGTGAAAAATCTTTATTTTACTTCTGCGATTATTAATTTGTTCCTTTGTGCATAATTCTACAAATAGTTTGCAACTTTATGTTCCCACCAATCCTTAATCTCCTGATTTGGTATCATCTGTTTGCATACATTTAAGACATGTACTACCGGCAAGAGAACCAATGTTGTAATCTCACAGATCACATAAGGTTACCAATAATACATACCAAAACATACACAAAAAACAGAGATAAGAGATAAGAACAAGTAAGTGAATTAACAGATTATATTACATGAATGAGTCCATACAATGCAGAGAACTGAATTGAGTTCTCATCTAGATCAACAACCTAATATATATGATTACAGGATGGTTACAAAATAACTACCTATTGGTTTGGTGAACCAACACGACCTTAGGTGCCCGACCTAATCTCTAGTTTAGTCGGCCAACCGACTTAGTCGGCTGATCAACTAAGTCGGCTCATCGACTTAGTCAGCTAATTGACTAAGTCGGCTATCCTTCATGTCGACTTAATGACTTGCTCCTTCTACACTATCCAACACAACTATTATATCAAGTTGCCCAATCGAGTAAGAAATACAGTCGACCAAGATACAACAACCAGTGTAGCAACTAGAACTGGACCTAATAAAAAGAACCAAAAAGCAACCTGCTCCTACAGCTGGCCCTACGAATATTCCAACCCTTGTGCTAAACCCTATTCAGAGACCGCTAGCTGCAGCTGCAGCTGTGCAACCATTTAGAGAGCCAAGACAGGATGACATAGTGCACCTAGATAGTCATCCCAATCTAATATGGAAAGGAAATGGAAGGCTAAGGTCATTCCAGACAATACCTGCAAAGCATCGTTGGAGGAATACCCGCTAGAGGAAGAAGCCATGAAGGAGGCCTCCCCACCATGAAGAGGCCAGGGTGATGGAGGGGAAGATGAAAACTCCCTGCATTATGTCAGCCCAAGGAGAGCTGATGTGGAGGAAGTGGTGATCCTGAAGAAATCCACCACAATCTTACTAGCACCGAGGATCCCTGATATTTTCCCTCAGCTAATGGACATAATGTCTAAGCTTGCAAACTTAATCTTTGAGGACTTTGACACTCGACAGTAGGAAGGTATGAAAAGACCAAACTATATGGCCACAACTCGAGCCATCCCAACTGGGCCTCAAGATCTAAATCCAATGAAATGGGATGAGGGTGTCATCCAAGCAAGGTTGTTGAACCTGCCATTCATGCCATATTTCGGCCATAGCCTCCAGACAAATACATACATAATGTAACTCCTCCTCTGCTACCATAGAGGGTTCCTATCGCTCAATCAACCATACCCTATCGACATTGAGCTCATCTCCGCAATTACAGGGCTTCAAAAGGAAGGTAATGACCCCGTGCCATACTTGTGAAAGAACATGAATAACACCAAGATAAAGTTGGCGTATAACCTTTAGCGCATGAAAAGGGGATTCCTGATTGGCCCTATTAACAACGCCAGTGTGCGGTTCACTATAAGGATCATCTCTTGTAAGTTGTTGTCCAATATGAGGTCAATCATTGATCACAAGAAGAGGTCGATCATCTCTTCTAAGTTGTTCTCCAATATGAGGTCGATCATCGATCATCGCACACCTAGTCAGGAGAACATCCTGACCCAACAACAAACGTAGCAACAAGGACAAGAGCCCTTGCGCAAGAAAAGAAAACCTAGCAAGAAAAATAACATAGATACCTTGACTAAAGAGGATATCCACACATTAGACGAAGTTGTAGCTGTGGTTTCCAAGGACAGCCTCACTGCTCTGAAGACCCAGCAGTTAAGCATAGTTGATCAAGTTGGGAACCACCTTACTAAGCCGGTAGATGCAATTAATGAGGTCAAAGACACTGTTGAGGCTGAGGCATATGATGTGGATCCTAGTGTCCCATTAGTCATTCCAGAGCTAGTGTCGTCGATCAAAGTAAAAGTTTAGGGGCACGCATTGGAAACCAGAATGGTGACAGGTGCATTTAATGATGTGGTCAAGGAATTTACCACACTTCATATAGATTTCTCCAATATTTCAATGGGAGAATTCTATGAGATATAGCAAGTAGTCGCGATGAAAATACACCTAATGGAAAATGTTGTTTCCTATCAGGAAACAAAACAAAAAAGGAAGGTGAAGACGCGCAAGGCCATCCTTAAGGAAAAAGAGTAGGAACTTCAAGGGCACATCACCCTACTTGCCGAGAAGGAACACAAAACTATGGCACATGAGTAAAGCAGTGTTGCATTAGCTGAAAATATCAAGAGCACAATCACAAAATTCCCACCTAAAGTGGGCCGCGAAGACAAGGATTCAGCAGCTAAGGTTTCTCGGCTGGCATAGATCAGAGTAGAATTGAAGAAGTAGGTTAAAGAGCTTCAAGAAAGGCAGGTGTTGAGCACACCTCCTCAGGTGATTGAGGAACAAAGAAGAGAAGCATCTAAGGTTGCTGGGAATATAACTGAAGGGAAAACATTCTATGCTAAGGCAGTAGAAGCTGTTTCCATGATATGGGAAGTGCTTCTGGAAGATGCGACTATAGAGAACATAAGAGAAAACATGTGCAAAGCTAACGAAAAAATCATTGTGGAAAAGGCAGAGATGAAGAAGTTGTCATTTCAAGAGAAAGTGACCAACATGATTGAGATCAAATGACTACAGCAGGAGGTCCAGGATCTTCGTGACCAATAGTGGACTAGAGAATCATAAGCTGAGGTGCACCAGTCGGAAGCAGTACGGATCACAGGTCCGATTTAGCCATTGCAGCAGAAACTTAGAACAATGACATAGTCATTTGAGGTAGGTTTGTCAAAACATATCAGTTCCGAACGAGTGGAACAGTTGGCCACATAGGAAGAAGAAGTAACAAAGGAATTTTCTAGGGTGCAACAGATGGTGAAGGAATTTCAAGACAAGTTTGGTTTTGTGGTGTAGCCAGCACCAGAGACATAATTTTTTGGGGTGAAACATGAAGTTTTGTGACAAGAAATTTTGAGGAGACATCCCTTTTTTTTCTTAGTGGCTTAGCACGAGCCACATGTAAGTGTTGGGGGCATGTTGGTCCATGAAAGGTGCATAAAGAAGAAGTCAGAGCGCAAGCAAGGAAGGAAATTTGTGCACGCAATGAGGAGGAGAGTAGGTCATGAAGGAAGTAAAGGGATAGGAATAGAAGGATAGTACATCTGTGTGATGGAGGAAGGTGATCTTGTAGGCATGCATGTGGGTAATGGCCAGAAAGCGGTAAGTCAAGAATATCATGGCTACTAAAGTTGGTGTAAACCAGTGGACAACACACCTATGAAAGAATATATGTAAGTGAGGCCGATAGTTCCTTGTGTGAGTCTATGACAACGTGTAACCATTTTTTACGGCTGATTATGACCTATAACTGATGAACAGTATGTAGCCGACCCTACGTGGTCCTGTAGAAGATATAAATAGGATAACTCACTCTGTATAAGGGTTCACTGTTGTTCATCATTGTTGGTTGTTGATTGGTGGTTCATTCTCCAAGTCACTCAATTTTGTTAAGGAATATAGAGTTAGAGGGAAAGAAGACTCAAAGAAGTGTCTGGTAGCATTAGAAGGTTGTTGAGCCATGGATCTTATAGCTATGTGCGCAGACTACTAGTGGTAGAACTAATCTGCAGCTGAGTGCGCAAACAGTAGGTAGAATAGTCAATCCAGGCTATGTGCAGATCAATAGGAGTAGATAGAAGAATAAACCAGAGAGCATTAGAGCAATAATATTGAGTCAGAAAGACATATCATAAGAACAGTCTATAGGTCACAGACTACAAGGTGCTATACCCATTTCTCATGCCAGATGAAGAGCACCTTGGTGGTTTTTCCTAGATTGGTTTCCATGTTATTTTCTGTGTTGAATGATTGATTGATGTTGAAAGTTTATGTAAATTTCAAGTATTTTCTTACTATATTTTGATGAGTTACTGTTGAATGTCTGGCTCCATCTTATTAATCAATGAATGAATGATTGTTTAAATAACTATTGGAATGTTGTGTATAAGTTCATGGTTAATTCCCTAAGTTAAATCATAAGTCGCACACTGTCTATCAATGTAAGGAATCAGTTGTGTCACACAAGTTGTGCTAGTTGTTGAGATTAAGGACAGGGTCATGTCACGTGCGTGTTGTCATATAGTTGTGCCCAGTTGCACAGTAATATACTCCATTGTCCTATTTCCTTTGTCAAGTACCTCTGTCATGTGCCAAGGGACTGTAATCCCTCGCCAACTACAAAAACATGGTTCTAGTAGTTACCCATTAGATATCTTGGGTGATACTGCACCTGCCTCGTAGGTGTTATCGACTGATCTTTCTCTCTTGGGTCAATGACTTGTGGTGTCTTGTTGGTATTGTGTTGTTGTTGAACCACTGGTCGAGACAAGGAGAAAGAGACCAACACTTCACATTTTGTAGGACAATATTCACATGTAAAGAAACCAAATGAAACAACAAGTCGATCAATCCCATTCTAAGTGCACTTTTCAAGTCAGAGATATGGTTTTTCTTCCTTTACAACCTTACAAGTGATCCTCCTTAAACCTCAAAGGGTATCAGAAGTTAGCTCCAAAGTTATATGGGCCATATAAGGTTCTTCATAATATTGGGTTTGATGCTTTTAAGTTGGAACTTCCTCCTTCTTCTTGCATTCACCCAATATTTCATGCCTAATGTCTTAAGAGATTTATTAGCACCAACATCAGAGCACAAACTATTTTACCAAAGCTGGATAATGAAGGATCCATCCTTTTAGAGCTGGAGGCCATCCTCAATAAGTGCACTTGTCTCCTTCACTCTAGATCCATCACAGAGGTATTAATTTAGTAGCATAACATGAAACCAGAGGATGCTACATGGGAACCACTCCTTCAAATTCATCAACAATTTCGACATCTAAAGCTTTGAGAACAAATATTTTCTAAGAGGGAGAGAATTTTAGGAACTTGTTTCAACCCTTCTCTTTACTTTGTTAGTATATTTTTGTTGGATGTGTATGCTTTGTAAGTCATCCCGTGAGTATATTGTACTATCCCACATTCATGGGGAGTAATAGTAGTTTAGATTAGACTTAGTATATAAGTGTTGAAGCCAATGAAGTCATCCACAAGTTATTTGTATTGAAATTTATCAAAATAGGTTTCCCCCTTGAAGTGGCTTGCGATCAATAAAATTCCTTATGTGCTCAGCTACATCTATTATTATAACATGCATTTTCATTATGTATTGCAGGAGTTTTCTCACAATTGCAACATCTCTTCCATATCAGGTAGAACTCTAAGCAGTTTATTCTGAAACATTACTCTGTACACTTCTGACATTATAATATTCATATAGTTGAAGGTATTATTTATGATTTCAGAAGTAAATAGTATTTCTAGAAATTGCATATTTTCCTCATTAAAGAATAAGAACATCCTAACTAGGTAGGATTGGAACCTTAAATGTCTTGCTATGTGGAAATTCACTGGTTGAGAATGAATATTCTTGGCTAGGAATTCATCAAATTTAAGGAGAGATAAATTAATAGACTCAAACTCAGGTTGATGCAGACTTGATCCAAATAACACACTCAAAAGGATCTCTAGGACAAACTTGTTAGTGTCCAACCCTAAAAACTGACTTAATAAGGATATGACCCATTGGGATTCTTCATTGAACATGCTAATATCAAGGGGAAAAGTTTCATTTGCAACAAAAATGTATGGCTTAAGAATTTTGGAATAAAATATTTTCTTTTCTTCAACTGTGGCATGTTTAAAATTCTCAATCCAATTTTCTTCAGTGAAATCTTTGAGGTTTTGCGTCAATGAATGGGGTACTTTCAGGGAGTCTCTAACAACCAAGGAATTGATGGGGCAAAGGATTTTAGACCTATTTGAGTCCATTATGACATATTGATACTGGGAATAGTTGGACGCACACCAAGCTACAAAATCTAGTAAATTAAGGGTTTGGTCTAGCCAAAAATAATGAAAATGGGACCTCTAGACACCATGCAAATCAATTCCTAGTTCCTCTAGGGCCTTTAATCTATTTTTTAGTTTGTGTACCAGAAAAAAAAGATAGAACTGTATCAAAAATTCCCCATCCATATCTTCAAAAATTTATTCTAGTTTGTTGAATTCATGGACCTGTGTTTCAAATTCACCTTACCCTTCCATTTTTAAAAATAGCTTGGCAAGTTATCTATGTGGCCTACCTAGAAAATGACGACTGGGAAAAAGTGTATCCAACTCGGCTTCCATATTTGTTGGAATGTTCTTCCTTATGGTCAAAAGACAAATAACATGCATCTATGTGACTTTTTTCTTTGATAATATTCCCCATAAGTGGTTTCAGGATCGCAAGAGGTGGTTTCTCCCTACCACCTTTCATCTAGCAGAACGATCCTTCACCCAACACGTGGAAGGTAGTAAAAATTTCACTAGCCTGGGACTATTTTTCTCTCCATGCACATTACGAGAGAGAAACCAGCCTCCATCTTTGATCTCTTTTTCCTTTAATCATGCATCGTTGATCAAATCCACCCTTTAATTCCCCTCAATGGTCATTTCATCGTTCTCCTATCCTCTTTTCCATCATGCAAATTCCTCTAACAGATTCCTTTCCCATCATCAATATTTTCACTCTTTAGATCTAAACCATTAATATTTCATAAAGTTCTACAAGAACTTTATGCTTTACCTTAGTCACCTTCTGCCTCTAGCATGCGGTTCTATGGGGAAATGAAGAGCTTAGCACTCCCTCAAGCACCTGACATCTCACCCCCATTGTCATATTTCCTGAATTCAAAATACATAAGCTCTTTATTTCACCTTAATCCCTTCTTAGGTATCGTACATCAAAATTGTGCTAACACCACAAAAAGTTAAATTAAATGGCATGTTCCATGCCAAGAGGGACAATCCAAAGTATTTTCAAGGAGGATTACAAAGGTGGTGGATTATATGGTTCTCAAGGAGAGGGAAAGGAAGGAGGAATTTTCATGAATGCGTACTTTAATTTTTCCTTTATTGACTAGATTGATTCTTGAGTGTATAATGAAGTAGATCCATAATAGTATGATTGATCACACATTAGACACCTAGGGAATTAATACATAGCATGTTGTATATTAGGGTGCCATGATTGTATTAATGTAGGTGGGAGATTTTTGCATGATGGCCATACGTATAAATCTACCATATTCACAATAGTACTAGATACATATATTACATATTATTTGCATGACTAGTTGAGTGAGTCATTGCATTTGTTTCTATGAGGTTATAACTTTGGGACAACGTTTCTTCAAGGGGGGGACTATGTGATTCCCCAACCTTAGACATTAGTATAAGTATAATATAATATGGTAGTAGTAAAAATTTATGTAATATGTAAAAACAAAAGGGAAATGTGTACTTATAATTTAATTTAAATGCATGGTTGGAAAGTGGCATCCATGGAAAATTAAGAAATTGAATAAAATATGGAAATTTAGTAATAAAAAGGGGCAAGGAGCAAGAGGTGGGGGCTGTATCCTTGTTGGAGTATTTTTTATAAGTTTCTTGGTTTATTTTTTGGGGGCATTTTTTTCACTTGATAAAGAGGGAGGCTAAGGAAAAGGAGAGAGTGGAATGGAGATTGATAGAGAAAAGTGTTAAGGTCTTAACTGGTCTTGTGTAGTGTTAATTGTTGGGGGCTTGGGGGGCTCAACTTATTCTGGGGAATGATTAGGTGGAGAGTTGTACCCCCAACTATTTTTGCAGATAAAGGATCAAGTGACTTATTAAGGACAAGGTTTGCATGAAAATTGGTTAATCTAGTCATAGATCAAGTAAGTAGATATTATTCTACTTGTTTTACAATAATTTTTAATTTTTGCTAATTATATCATGGTATTGATTAATAAATATGTTCTTGGTAGATTAGTTCATTTTTAACCTTTTTCTCAGTAAATGTTGCATTTAGTTAGGGTTAAAAGCTTCCATTAAATGGGTTTAAAACCTAGGGTTGTTACAAAGTATTGTAATGGAGGGTCCACCTAAAAAGGGTTGTGAGATATATATACCAACTTGATCACCATGATGCAAGAATTATTTTGAGATAGGTCTACCACAAGGGTGTCATTGGATCACATATTTATTTATTTTTAATGCTAACAGGGTATTAGTCCCTATAAAACATTACTATAGTAATAAAATTTCTAAATTCCTAATGGATGCAAATATGTAGGAATTTCACTAGCTAGACACATATAATAGTGTTACAACATTGAGAGAATGCATGAATTCCTTTTAAATGAAAATATGTAGGTATTTCAATGACTATAATTAGCGGTTAGGGATTCCATGGTGTTGAGGATGAGGGATTGTGAAGTTCTATATCTCTCTAATATATGAGTAGGGTCCAATATTAGCACTTCATCCAATATCTAAGGGAACAATTAAGGAGGCCCAACCTTTATTTTAGTTGTATTACTCAGCTACGCAAGTATGATGCAATAAGCTTCCCACTACTATGTTCAGTGCCCTTATAGAAATAGCATGGTTAATATGACTATCTACATTTGGTTTTAGGTGGTCTAAGGGACTTCTAATACAACCAAGGGATGTGTGGATGTGAGATTCTATATATAGGTGTTATCTAATGTGATACTACTTGAAATGGTACCAATAAATATTGCAACGATGTCCAACAAATATGACTAAGCAATGATTCTACTTCTTCCTATATGCTTCCCCAACTGCATGTTTACCTACCGATCAAAAGATCCATGTTTTGTTTAAAGATGACAGAACACATCTGTGGCCTAACTATATATGTATATGTATATATATATATATATATATATATATATATATAACTTAAAATAACATAGGATATATAAATATTTAATATGCAATAATCCAAAATTTATAATGTGGAACAAGAAACCTTAAACATTAGAAAAATAAATGCTATAGGAAATAAGCTTTATATTATGATAATCAACTTTGGAAGAAATGTTCACATGCCTCTTAATGTTGGGAAACCTTTCACTCGAGTAGAGATCCAGTACAATAATTCTTGGTAAGCCCATCCATAGGATTTCAATTTCTTAAAACCCTAACTACTTGACTATGTAAATAGTTAATGAGCACTAACTAGTTAGTGATCCTTAATAAATATATAGATCATTTTACATTAATAGTCTACTACTAACTACTTGGACTTATTCAAATATTTTGACCACATACATAACATGACTAAGTACTAAAGTAGCTGAGATTGAGTGGGAACCTAATAAAGAGGCATTCAAATATGTTGTAATTGGAGCTCATAAATGGCATGGTAAAATCTACGTATCACTTTATCATTTAATTAATTTCCCTCTGATTCTACATAATTTTCACCATGATTTTGAAGGACCTAAACAAGACGTTAGTAAGGACCATTAGACAAAAAGATATTGAACCAACAATAAATGAAGCACATGATTCCATTTTAGTAAAATTAACATTTTTTAAGATATTTGCTACTCAAATCCAAGTTCCATAAGATTACATTTGTCTTGTTGGTACAAATAGATTTTTACAAGCTTCTATAAATATTGTACAACTTGCAAACTCTATAGTGCCAAAATATTTTCTACTAATTTTTCAAATTATGAATATTCTATGAGCTACGATTAGTTATAATCCAATAAAGAAATATCTATAATTTGTGGACAATAAGAATTTCCAATTGATGGCATTCTAATTGATTTTTATGTATAAACATTAGAGGCAATAGGCACCATAAACTAGATTTATGAGGATTAATGACAATACAACTTGATATAGTTGCAACAATGGCATACATCCTTTAAAGTAGGGGCATAGTTTATTACTTACCTATTTTTTTATCTCTCTAAACAATTTTATCCTACAAATATAGATAATCCAAAGTAATATTTATTGACTCGGCACATTCAATATTGATTAATAACATTTAGTGTATTACAACGTCTAGTTCTAGGAAATTTTTTTGTTTTGTGTGTATGTGTGTGAAATTAGTAACCAATCCCATATTTTATAAGGTAATTTCACTTGATTCTAAATAATGAAAACATATCCAACAAATTTTTTATGCAAATGATCTCCTATTGAGACGGTCCTAGAAGCAATATTAAGAATGAAAACAAATACATAGTACTAAAGAAGTTAGAATTAAGGAAATTTGTAATGTTAAAATCTAATCCAAGAACCTACAAAGAGTCAAGTTACATGTAATGGGTATATGAAATTGTGCATATATTATACCTGACACAAAACAAATACTTACAACAACATTATGTTGCAAGTAAAAAACCACTATTTATAGTAGATAGTGTACATCAACACCAAGAAAAATAGACATGGAGCTCATAGATATGAAATTAACATCTATAACACATAATAAGGTAATGCAAAGATAGCTACCTATAAAACCCATAGGGTAAACAATGCATCAATTTGGGCCTACAATGGATCTATGTTAGTATAACATATCTATTAAAAAGATAGATAAATTCATAAAAAAAAACTAACCCTTTTCTGGTTTTTCTTATTGTATGTTGTTGCTTCCTTAGAACATTGGAACAAAATAGAGCAAGCACAAGCATTACATTTATAACCACAAGAAAGAATTGGATGATGGAGAATCCAATATGGATTACAATTTGGAAATCAATATGGGTTACAATAAGAATTGAATGACATAATTGTGTCAATGTGATCAAGAAGAAAACGTGGGAATATCCAACAAAGAGAGGAGCTCCACTATCGCTACTGCATACTATGGAAGATTAAGTTTATTTGTTCTTTTAGAACCCAAATGAATAGTTATATTGAAGCATAGCATGTATGTTGTAGATCTACAATTGGTATAGTGAAAACAAAGTATGTAGGATAAATTCCCATAAATACATATTAAACATAATATTATATATAATACATGCAATCCATCCATATAACCACATATAGTCCATGGAATGAGATAGGGGTTTATGAATTTGATGTCCATACATGTCATGCAAATATTGTTGACCAATTTTGGCTCACAAATAAGAATGTTGAAATACAATCCCAAGATTATAATGTGCAAAATGAGAAAGCCAACATGCCAACAAATATATAAAAAAATCCCGAAACTAGTGAACAAATTCGGAAGAACAAAATTAATGAAAAATGCCAAAAATGTTCACATGGCTCTTCAATTTCAACTATGTAGGAAAGTGAGTTGGGGATTAGGGGCTATTATCTGAAGGAAAGAAAAATCATGAAGTTTACATTGTGGAGAGTTTGGAAAAGAACCACACTCAAGAATCAAACTAGTGAACAAAATCCCAAGCCTATATGAAGTTCTCAAGTGAAGAACATTGTGGAGAAGCTACTAGGTGTTGTGCATATTGTTCTCTCATAGACAAGTGCAAAAAAACCTACCAAGGAATTGTGAAATTATTAGTTTCTTATCATAATGTAAAGTGAATTAAATCTAATTTAAACTAAAAATAGTCACTCTCAAACATGCATGCAAACACAAATTGAAAGCTATCCATTAAAAGAGGATGCATCATGTAAAAGAATGGCATTTTATTACTACATAAAGAATAAAGTGATACATGTACACCTTGAAGGGAATTCATAGTTGATCCAAGGGAAGGTTCATTTGTATCCTTTGCAGCCCAAATATCCAACCAAGTGCTGAGTGGGAATTCCCTTGATGGTGAAATTTAAAAGGAGGATGCAGCTCCTTTCTCTCTCTAGTGAATTTCCAACAGCATAATAGAATAAGAATATTGCTGAATGGTGACCCTAAGGGTTTATTTTATAGGCACAATAGTAGTAAAAAATAAGATCTATATTCAATGTGTATGCTCTCCATTCCATATATTGCTTAGTGGAGAGGTTAGGGTTTTGGAGGATCAAATAAGTTGTTAATTTTGACAATGTCAATTGTATGTCTCCACTTTTAGCCACTACTTCCCTTAGGGGAGCACATAATGATAAATGTTAACCAAAAATATACTTTTATACCAAGTCATAGGTTTTTGGGAAAAAGGTGGAACTAGGTCACGCTTTTAAATGAAAAGGCGCAACCTCTTAGTTATGGTCAATTTTGGAGTTTGATTTTCATTTTTTTGGTCATTTTTTCATTTCATCAAGTCATATGGATGAGATGGGGGGTGAAAATTGTGATAACATTGTTGATAATGATGTATAATGATGATGAAACTGAGTATAAGGTAGGTGACCAAATTTTGGTTGTCAGAATATTTCCCCCTATGTGTGAGGTCGGGAACCTAATATGGCTTAAATACATCATACCTATTCAATATTTTCAACAAGGAATGGAAGGAAACCAAGGACATGAGACCAAAACTACGCTAGAAATTGTTTGGGTATAGGGTACTCCCAAAATACCGAACACCTTGAGCAACCACTTCACACAAATAGATCAAAAATCAACACACCGATGTTTGTCATGTGGTTAAAAACCTAGAGAGGGAAATAGTCCATGGCCCCAGCCAAATAGCTACATGGAGCAATTTATTATGAAAAAGAAAAAAAGTTACATGAGCTTCTCATAATTGATCAACTAGCCAAGAACCCTCCATGCACTTTAAATAGAGATCATGGACCAATCGGGTGTTAAGCCATGGATCAATGGTAGGTATGATCTAAGAGAAGTTGAACCATCGGATCACTTTATTTCTAGCACATATCGTGGCCATCGGATTATAATATTTACAAATGCATACTAATGCATACTAAAGAAACACACTTTACCTAACGGATATACTACACAAGTTGATCTTAACTAACTCCTAAGTGTCTAAATATCCTAACATCCCTCCTTAATAACAACCTAGGATAGGATTGAAGGATTTACAAAAGTGACACTATTAGGATAAGGAAGGAGGCATTAGAGCCTATCCCCCCTTAAGGACACATTCTTGAACTCCTAACATGGATCGAAGTTTAGAAAACTTCGCTTCTGTAAGAGACTTGGTAAAGATGTCTGCAACTTGATCATTTGTAGGGCAATAGAGCATTTCAAGAACATAATCATGAACAAGATTTCTGATGAACTGCATGTGTAGCTCAATGTGTTTGCTACATTGATGTAGAACTGGATCTTTGGAAAGCTTGATGGCAAAGTGGAGTAGGTTGTTGATTCTCAAATCCAAAATCTGAAAGGATCTGTCAAAGCCATAAAGCTTCCTAACTGGCATTAACTGCGGCTCAATATTCTGCTTCTGCTGAAGAAACAGCAAGAGCTTGTTGTTTCTTACAAGCCCAAGTGACAGGTCTAGATTCTAGACTAAAAACATAACCTGCAACAGACTTTCGATCGTCAAGATCGTTGGCCCAATCTGAGTCAATGAAACCAACCAAAAAAGGTTTCCCCCCTGCACTGTAATGAATCCCAAACTAAATTGTACCTTGAATATATCGAAGTATTCTTTTTGCTGCTTTCCAATGACTTTCATGAGGAGTTTGCATATAAAAGGAAACATGACCAATGGAAAAGGAAAGGTCAAGACAGGAATGAGTCAAGTATAAAAGACTACCAACAAGCTGACGATACAAGGTGGCATCTACTTCAGGGGAAGTACAAGTGGCAGAAAGTTTGACTCCAAACTAGAAGGGAGAAAGGGCTGGTTTACAATCTTCCATATGAAAGCGATGAAGAAGGTCACAAGCATACTTGTATTGGGAAAAAAAGATTCTTTCTTTGGTTTGCAAGACTTAGAGACCAAGAAAATAATGCAAATTTCCTAAGTCTGACATTTCAAAATTTTGCTTAAGACTAGATTTCACATGGGTTATAAGTTTAGGGTCACTACCAGTAAGGATAAGATCATCAACATAAAGAACAAGTATGATGAGATGGTTTCCTACTTTCTTGGTATAGACATTGGGGTCAAACTGGCATCTAGAAAAACCAATGTCAAGGAGAAAGTTATCCATTTTGGCATACCAAGCTCTAGGAGCTTGTTTAAGGCCATATAAGGATTTATTAAGGAGACAGACAAGGCTAGAGTTATCCTGAACATATCTAGGAGGTTGTTCCATGCAAATTTCCTCCTATAAATCACCATGTAAAAAGGCATACTTGACATCCATTTGATGGAATTCCCAGTTATGTAAGGCTGCAAGGGAAAGAACAAGGTGGATGGAATTCATTTTTGCGACAGGAGCAAAGGTTTCATTGTAGTAAATCCCATCAACTTGGGAAAAACCTTTGGCAACTAACCTTACCTTAAGTCTTTCAACACTTCCATCAAATGCATACTTAGTTCTGTAGACCCGTTGACATCTGACAAGTTTTTTTCTTTTTGGAAGAGAAACAAGATTTCAAGTATCGTTCGTCATTAAGGAACGATATTCTTCATCCATAGCTACATCCCAATCTAGATTTCCTGAAGCTTCTGCAAAAGTTTCTGGATCATAATTCTCATAAACTTGAGCCAAAAGAGAAGAGGCTCGCTTAAACTAAGAACATGTTCAACGTTGATCTCTAGGATCACCGACAAGATCACTAGTTGCTTCACATATTGAATGGAACCATCAAGGAAGAATTGGTGTTGGTGCAATGGGATGAACATGAGCAGGCGGAGGTGGATTTTCATCCTCATTGTCATCATCAAAAACTGGAGTTGGAAACCTATCAAGGAATTTGGAAGAAGAAGAAGAAGAAGAAGAAGAAGGCACAATCATCGAATCAGGGTTGCAGGCCAAAGATGGCACACCCACCAAGTTAGGCTTGCAGGACAAGAGATTTTCATCAAATTTAACATCTCTTCTAATGATTATACCATGAGAATGTGGCTGAAGAAGTCTATAACCTTTTACATCTTCATAATATCCAGCAAACATGCACTTTTCACTTTTAGGCTGCAATGCTTTCCGTTTTTCATCCGGAATTTCAGCCCATGCTTCACAACCAAACACACGAAAGTGACTTACATCTGGTTTAATTTTACTCCATGCTTCTTCCAGTGTTATACCTTGTAAAAATTTAGTGGGTGTGCGATTAACTATGTAATTTGCACAATTTATGGCCTCATCCCAATATTGAAGACTTAGTCCCTTAGATTGGATCATACAATTAGCCATTTATTTTAAAGTGTGGTTCTTGCATTCAGCTACACCATTTTATTGTGGTGCATATGGAACAGTGTGATGTTGTTGGATTCTTTGTTCAGTGCATAAAGTAGTGAACTTGTTGTTAACATATTCTCCTCCATTTCCAGATCTTAACTTAATAATTTGTTGATCAGATTGTTTTTCAAAAAGGACCTTGTAGGCCAAGAACATGTTAAATACTTCACTCTTAAGTTTTAGGAAGTAAATCGAAGTGTGTCTGGAGTAGTCATCAATGAAAGTTAAGAAATATTTGAAACGAGAAAAGGAAGCAAATGGAAGAAGACCACACAAGTCACTATGCACAAGCTCCAAGGGAACCGAGGAGTTCCAAGAGGAACGTTTGTCAAAACTGTCCCGATGATGTTTTCCAAGTGCACAACCAGAACAAACACCATCCTTGCAAGATACCATCGGAAGACCGGTCACCATATTGTCTTTACATAGTTGTTACAATGAGCGATAATTTAAGTGACCAAATCACTCATGCCAAAGTTTGCTCAAGTTATCACTATGAGCAACAAAAACCAAGGATAATTATAGGGGTGAATTTTATCCCAATGGGCTATTTTTCCATGTTTTTCTCCCAAAAAATATTTGTCATTTTGCATTTTTTGAAGGCCTGTTTCACCCAATTTTGATGGGGTAAAAATTTTTCACCCTAAAAATCACTAAATTATTATATAAACGATATAAAATATTTGGAGATTAAAATATTTTTTGAAAAATCACCAATCAATTTATAGTTGACATTTTAAGGATTGGTAATATTCACCAACATTTATGCACTTTATATAAGCATGGTTCCTTAAAATCATCCCTGACAAAAACTGAAGGAAAAGGTGATGACCCAAACTTGTTAAATTTGTTCAACCTGGTAATATCATCAACAGTTCCAGTAGCAAGGACATTTTAAGGATTCTGAAAATCCTTGATTACAAATTATTTAGGTGTAAACGTCACAGTTTTACCTTCACCTGAATGAGTAATTTGATAAACTGATAACAAATTGCAGGAAATTTTTGGAACACATAGTACATCATTGAAATGACCATTTTCTACTGGAACTGTTCCAAATCCTACAACACTTAGAGATCTATCATCACCAACAAATATTTGTTTGGTGTTACATTCATGCACAGTAGAAAAGATGGCTTGATCCTTAGCCATATGATAAGATGCTCCAGAATCTATGAGCCATTTAATTGAAGTAGAGGAAGAAGATGCAGTGTAAGAGTAACCAGAAGCACAAAGTGCATGTCCATGAGAGGTAGATTCTGAAGATGAATCTAGGCTGATGTGGTTCTTCTTGATTGCTACTTCCAAGGCTGTCATCTTCTTGAAACACTTAGATTCATCATGATTATCTTTCCCACAAAAATTGTAATGACGCTCAGTCTTCTTTCCTTTTGGTTTGGATCCTTTGTCATTTTTTAAAGAAGGAGTTGACTGAAAGGGTTTGGGACCTTTGTTGTTTGGCGTTTTATTGTAAAAGTTCTCTTTCTTGGGAAGCTTGGACTTTTCTTTCTATTGGGACAATAAGGCTTGCCCAGATGTATCTGCATTATTAATTATTCCAAAATGAATGAGCTTATCTTGCTGTCTAATTAAGGAATCACAAAAGGATTTGAGACTAGGCTCTTGATATCTAGCTGCAGTGAAGGATTCTTTCATGGAGTAGAATGTAGATACAAAAACAGAATATACAGGTTCAAGTTTGGAAAGAATATGATAAATACATTGTTTGTCTTCTTTCTTAATCTTGCATTCTGCACATAAGAGTCTAAGAGTTTTATACTTAGATAAATAGTCTTGAATGCATGAAAAATTATTTGGATTCAAGGAAATCAACTCATTCTCAAGTTGATGACATTGAATTTCATTGTGTTTACCAAACACAAATTTCAACTTTTCCCAAGTTTTATCAGGTTCATCAATTCCAGAAATGTGGAATCGCAAATCAGTAGAGATTGACATCCCAATTAATCCACGAGCTTCATCACATCTATTTGTCCATTTAATTTTCTTATCATCATCAGTGGGTTCTGTTTTTTTTCCTGGGGATATCTTGAAAAGTCCCTTACTTCGCAGAACATCCTCCATATGAGATTTCCATGAGAAATAGTTAGAACTTGTAAGTATAATATCACAAGGGGTGGCCATAAAATAAAATAATGATTGAAAGAACATAAACTAACTGTCTGGATGCAAAGAGCTCAAAAACATATGTGGTTTTAAAAAAATGGCACTGAAAACTGATTCTGGATGATGAAGTTATGCTTGATCAAAGAAAATGTTGAAGATGTCCCAATAGTGACGTGACAGATGTTAATTTGACCAACTAAAAAAAAGAACCCCCCTCTTCCCAAGATCAACCTTTGACAATCACTTTACAATAAAGTTGTTTTTAAGTGAATCAGTTTTGTAGAATAAGTGATGTTCACTTTTACAATAATGTTATTTTAAATAGTGCGGCAGTAAATTAAAAGACTTAAGTGACTCACTTTTTATTTTATGTGAGATGCACTTTTACAATAAAGTAACTTGAAAATATAAATTGCACGTACTAAAAAGTAGCTTAATAAGACTTGAACTCAAGACCTATTAATGAATAAAACAACTTTGGGCCGAGTGAGCTAAGTTTAAAAGGTACTTAAAAGAATGGAAAGAGGAAGGGTTTTTTTTTTTTTTACTCTTCTCTCTCGTTCTCCGTGCTTGCCTTTTTTCCTGCAAATCACAAAAAAGTCTACATTTTCAAGTTTTCTCATTATTTCTGATTTGTTGTGATCGTACAAGGTGCACAGCAAAGAGCATACGTAACCAAGAAGACAAAAAAAAAACTTTCCCTTTCTGTTTCTGATTCGTCGCGATTGCACAAGGTGCACGACAAAGAGCATATGTAGCCAAGGAAGACAACAGTCCGAGACTAAAACAATAAAGATCTAATAGTAAAACTGATAAAATATGAGAGATTTAAAAAAAAATTAAACAAATCCATCACTTTAACAGTATACCTTCAGATTTGCCGAAATGGGTGTTTCTGAATCAAACAAAAATGGTTTTCAGTGAAACAAAAACTATTTCCCAATGGAAATGATGATCTAGACGCAATGGAAAATCTCCCACAAGCCACAAATGCATAGAAACTATAGAAATAGAAACCCTTTCAAAGTTTCAGCAACACTGGTTCCAGATCTCGATCAAAACCGAAAGTGGCTCTTCATAAACGCTCTGATACCATGTTCGGATATAGGGTACTCCCAAAATACCGAACACCTTGAGCAACCACTTTACACAAATAGATCGTAGATCAATACACCGATGTTTGTCACGTGGTTAAAGCCCTCGAGAGGGAAACAGTCCATGGCCCCAACCAAATAGCTACTTGGAGCAATTTATTATGCAAAAGAAATAAATTTATGTGAGCTTCTCATAATCGATCAACTAGCCAAGGACCCTCCATTCTCTTTAAATAGAGATCATGGACCAATCGGGTGTCAAGCCACGGATCAATGGTAGGTATGATCTAAGAGAAGTTGAACCGTCGGATCACTTTATGTCTAGAGCATACTGTGACCATCGGATTAGAATATTTACAAATGCATACTAATGCATACTAAAGAAACACACTTTACCTAACGGATATATTACACAAGTTGATCTTAACTAACTCCTAAGTGTCTAAATATCATAACATAAATGACTACCCCTCCCAGGGGACTACAAAGGCCCATACCTGCAGACAAACAACTCAAAGAAATGAAGTTCATATAATCTCATAAATAAATGAGGCAAACATCCCCATGCATTTTAAGTTGCATGTTATGAGTTACATCACTCTTTACTCCTTCCAAATATTGGCACCTCTAGTTTCAACAAGGCTTCAGTTATTGTGAATATTCATTCCAATGAGGATGCCATTGCTTCTACTCATGTACTTCAGATCCCTAGTGGATTTTCCAAATCTGTTGTGTATGATTTCTCGCACACAAGTGAAAAAACACCTACCAAGGGGTTGTATAATCCTTGGTAGCATATCATAATGGAAAGTAAAGTAAATCTAATCTAAACTAAAAACATTCACTCTCAAATATGAATGCAAACTCAAATTAGAAAGCTAGTCATTAAAAGAGGATGAGTCATGTAAAAGAATGGGATTTTATTATTACATAAAGAATAAAATGATACACACACACACACCTTGGTGTGATTTGTTGAAGGTGAAGGGCCTCCACAACTAATCCAAGGGTAGGTTCATTTGTATCCTTTGCAACTCCAATCTCTAGCTAGGTGGTAAGTGGGAATTCCCTTGATGGTGAAAGTTGAAAAAAATATGTGGCTTCTTTCTCTGTCTAGCGAAATTTCGACAACATAATGACACTTTATAATAGGGTGGAATGGATGATAAATGGTGACCATGATGGATTCTTTTATATGGATAAGAGTAGTCAAACAAAAAATCTATATCCAATATGTATTCTCTCCATGCCATTGATTGCTTAGTGGAGAGGTTCAGGTTTTCGAGGATTAGATCAACTGTTAATTTCTACCTTGTTAATTGTATGTGTCCACTTTTAGCCACTACTTTTCTTGGGGAAGCACAAAATGATGAATACAAACTAAAAATACACTTCCTTGACCAGGTTGCGGGTTTTGGAGGAAAAGGCACGATTGAGTCATGCTTTTCAAAGGAAAAATTCATGACCTCTTAGTTATGGTCAATTTTGGAGTTTGTCTTTCAATTTTTTGGTCATTTTGTCATTTCGTTAGGTCATATGGATGAGATGAGGGATGACAATGGTGCTAATACTAATAGTAAAGATGTCTAATAGTGATGAAAGTGATAACAATGTAAGTGAGCAAACTTTGATTGTTAACACCATACAATATTATTGTTGTTAAAGGTCGACAAAGGTCCATGATGGACCATCCATGCGATATTATCACCAAAAAAGAAAAGAAAAAAACACTTTTTAATAAACCCTGACCTCAAAAAAACTATTAAATAAAAATCTTCAAAAATTGAATGCATACCCTAACACATGCATCACATCACATGCATACCAACTATTAAATGACTCGTAGAAATACCATAACACTTGGACACAAATTCCAAAACACTCCAAAACTACAGAAAACATTCACAACCCATACCCAATAAAAACAAACATATATGCTTTCTTAGATATGCAGCTTAATAGTAAAAATCAAGATCTTGGCCCAACATTAACGAGATAAAATTTAAAGGACTCTATGGCCTAATTAATTGGCCAACACCATCATATAGGTCCCTCATAAACGTAAAAAAATGATGTAGAGGTAAATTTTATTGTGTTATAAAATTATTTGGTGTCATGGAAGATGTAAATCAATCCAATATATTTCATATCTTGTAGAAGGAATCTTTTAGTGTGGTACATAGTCAAGACTTTTATGAGATTTTTTTATGTTAATTTTAGTTTCTTGCATAAGGAATCTTTCAATGTGGTACATAGTGAAGACTTTTATGAAATATTTTTTATTAATGTTGGTTTTCCAAAAAAATTCAATATGCACGAGAATCGGTGAAAGCCATAATGACCTTTCTTCCAATAAAGTATGACAAGTCATACGGCTGATATCATTTTCTGTGAACGGGAATCCTACTTTTCTCAGTTTGTCCCAATAGTCCTTAACAAAAGTATACAATTTGTTTATCGTGGTGTGGCCAACTAACAAAGTTATAGCATAAGTTTATCGTATTGTGGCCCACTAACAAAGTTATACAATAAGTGTATCGTAAGGTTTAAGTTGTACAATAAGTTATACAACAAAATATATATATTGCAAGGTTTAATTTTTTAAAAGGTAAAGTCATACATTTATCCTTTTCACAATGGAATTTCATTTATGGAAAGTAAACAACAATATTAAAATGATGGGAACAAGTCGCAAAACACCACACCATATTCTAATGAGTAGTCAATCAAATAAACAAACTCAATATAAGATGATCATCCCTAGAGTTTATATATCTTGGTTGCGCTATCATTTGTGACCATTAAGGGACAAACACTCGTAATAGGGGATGGATTGCATAAACCAAGTGTCTCAAATTCCATATTTGGTAACAACTTCCTCAAATCAATTTTTTCCATGTTAATTTAGAGTTATGGTTGGTATCTCTTTAAGGGCCAAACACTCGTAATAGGGGATGGATTCCATAAACCATGTGTCTCACATTCCATATTTGGTAACAACTTCCTCAAACCAATCTTTTCCATGTTAATTTAGAGTTATAGTTGGTAGCTCTTAGGTATTGGCATGGCTTGATCAATTTAAAATAGTAACAAAAATTGATAAGAAAATAGCATAGTGTCGTTGTGTGCCTCTTATGTTTGGATTAAAGTATATATGTCACACAATTATTTGTGAATCATATATATAAAAAATTTGCAGGAGTTTATATGTGGCTTACAATTATTGATGTTATCACAAACAAATATGGCGATTATAACACAACTATGCATTCAAGTCAACTAATGGCCATGTAGAAAACACAACAATTAATTTTTGTTGTGTGCTAGATGGATGACCTAAATGCACAATCAAGTTAAGTGAAGGGATAGGACACCCAAATAATTAGTTGAAGGGGTGTTCTAGGGAACTGTAACAAAAAATTGTATAACAATGAGAGAATTAAAGAAAAAAATAAAATCTCATCCTTGTTGACCTCATCCACATCCACAAAAACCTTTAAAATAGTTACAAACACATTTTAAAGGAATTAGCTTCAAGGATCTTAACCACTCCTATAAACATGGTATGATGAAAAATGGAGATGAGAAATGGGATGTATCATGGGGGAGAACTACTTAAAAAAGAGTAATCTATGCATTAAGCTATAAGGTGGTATTGAACATGTTCCAAAATAATAAATTAGCTTAAGGAGATAACATGTCTCTTTGTTATATTACTATGTAGGATGGAAAATTCCATGGGAGCATATTTAAATAGGACTAAATAGAAAGGAGTGGAAGCACATTCGATTATAACGAAGTAAATATAAGAACCATTGCACCATAAGTCTAAAGAATATTGTGACATAAAGTTCCAATTCAAACGAGCCACCAATTTAAACATGCATTCTAATGATAATTCCCTGTATCTTTTGTTGATTGAAAAATGAATAACATCTCAATTATAATTATATCTTTCAATAATTTCTTCCCAAAAACAGATCCTCTTTGTTATAGGGAAACTATGAGGGGATAAAGGCAATTTGCCACTTTGGATATTATTTTATAAATGATGTAGCATAAAGTAATGGGACAAGAATTATTAATATAACATTAAACCCTTTGAGGTAATTCCTACCCCATCACGATTAATCAACAGATGACAAGCCATGGTCTAAACTGTGCTAATGGAGATCAAATTTGCATGTAAACCATCCAAACCAAGGAAAATCCATCCCTGCATGTTATACCTCCTTCATAATTTATTTGGTGTGCTTTGCAATGATAAAAAAGGGAATACGAGAGAGCATAGCATTGTGTTTTCTTGTGTGTGGTGCAAGGCCGATTCAACTAATTTTTTTTTCAAGAGTATTAGGTTAACTCATCTATAATTTCTTTGTTTGATTTTAAAATGTTTATTTCAAAGGAATTTGTACTACAAGTCTAAACTTTCATGGTAACTTATTTGAAAAAAGTTTTTTGTATTTAAACCTCCTTCTCTTAGCCACCATATGTAGATATATTGAATTAAAAAATCCCCTCTTTCTCCTCCAAACCTTCCACCTAATGAATAAGTTATTTGTCATTTTGCTTAGAGGTTCAATGATTCTTTGGTAATTGGTAAGTGTGTAATTGTATCACCATTTAGACCAAAGTGATTTTAGTAAATCAATATTTTTTTTTAAATAATTGAAACTTCAACAAACATTAGAGTTAATGATAATATAAAAGTATATTTATTTGTTTTAATTATGTTAGATTTAGTTGGACAATAAATATGAAAAATAATATATTTTTTATTATACTGAAAATAAATATTTAATTCTTAAATAACATAATAACAATGGATTTTAATTATGTTACAAATTTAAGTTATAACAATAATTATACTTATTTTTATTAGAATATTTATACAATAAAAAATATTTATATATGTATAGAAAAATAAACTAAATTTTATATGTTATTATCAAACTTATATATCAAACAAATATATATAATGCATTTTTAATAAATTTGACTACAAAGAATGTAAATAATTATTTAACAAATATTTATAAATTGAAATATTGCATTCTTGAACTATTATTGTTGTTGTAACAATAAAGAATATATATTGCTTGGTTTATTTTAGAAAATTGTTATAATACCAAAGAAGGATTCGACATCTTTCCCACATGAAATCATTAAATTGTATCGATAACTTAGGGAGTCTGTTGAGCCTAGATTTTCCATTTACAGACTTTATAAAAAACTATCGTGAATCTTAAAACTAATTAAAGGTGATTTGATGATATTAATTGTCAATATTGTAATTAAACAAGGCTATCTTGCATCCCTTGGAGTTTGTATTGATCATTTGCAACTAACTTTAACTACAACAACATTATTCTAACTGTATACTTTGACAGCATTGTCCTCTTTGCCAAGCATCTTGTAAACTTCAAATAAAATCTAAGTGTCTTACAAGAATTTTGTAATAAGTATGGTTTGATAATAAACATTAATAAAACTAAAATTGTGATTATAAAATCCAAGAAGTAAACCAACTTTCAAACTTCTTTCAATAATCAATCTTTAAAGATGATCCACTCCTATAAATACTTGTGTTAATATCAATCATAACCGTAATTATAAACTTAGCATTGAAAATATATTTTTTTATTTGATGGAAGGCATATTATAACATGGGAAAAGTGTAGAACTTTGGGATTGGAAAAAAAATATTTTCTGAAGCCTTATCATAATGCGTGATCCTGCATGGTTGTTAGGTTTGAACTTTGAGATAGAAGCATATATATAAAAACTTGGAACATTCCCACACATTATACATTTATTATAAATTTTGTTAATATCTTAAGAATTTGTGTTTACAAAATATTTTACACAAATTAATGGTTTAAAGTGAATCATTTGAGTGCATGTATCTTTCATGTCCCCAATTAAATAATTTCCAAATAAGACTATTTGCAAAGAATGTTTCACCAACCTACTAGTTCCCTAGGTTGAAATGGAGACATAAATTTTGTAATAAGGGGCTATGGGACCGAAAAGGACATTAGTTTACCATATTCACATTTAATTGGGTCACATAAATGATAAATGCTAAGAAAATAAGGTGGCATGAGTTCATGAAGACACTTGGAAGCTTGTGAAGACTTTGGGTGACTAGATTCCCCGCACACTTGGCATGATATTCATCCAAATTCAAACACATGGGTAATGTAACATTATTGGATGGTAATGTGGTGTAAAATATCATATAATGAGCCAAGGAAGTCGAAATGGTAAAAGAGGATAACTCCCATGGAAGAGGAAGAGACTAGAAGACAAGGTGTGCCACTTGGAAGGAGATTCTATGCACTCTATGACAACAAATGATAGAATATTTTATGTCAAGTATGACAAATTCAGGCCTGATTGCTGAGATATGACAAATCTGACATGTCAAGAAAAAAAATAGCTACCAAGAGGTCGAATTGGGGAAAGAATTGGAGCATGAAGAGGAAGACAAGTGTCATGAGAGTTACTAAACCACTGAGATGCGTTGGAGGAAGCTCATGAAGGGAAATTCGACCTTAGAAGGCCTCATTAAGTTAATAAAAGGTTGTCATGATAAATGAGAATATATTTTGATCATTTGTTAATTGGCCTTTGGAATTTTTGGAGATCTTTTGCTTTTCCATTGCACGGTGAGTGCACACTTACCCTGCTAGTGAAACAATTTCAAGGGATTTGGATTCCTTTCCAAGTTGGTTGATGGAGAGGCCATTCAGACCTCTCATGGGAGCTTAATGAAGGAGTTTTATTTGTAGGTTGAAGGTCCTATAGTCTATTTCTCATCTATCTCCCCATTCTCTCATTCCTTCTTCTCCATTTCCCCACACTCACAATTGATGGCGCACTTGTTGGAGTGATTCTTACGCCTTATTGAGGATGGTTGATGCCCAAGATTTGATTTATGATGTATGGATCTGTAATATAATTTCCATATGCTCTGTAAGTTGAAATCACATTAATACATGTATGAATGGCTCGCAGTCCCCATGCTCTTGAATAACTAGTTTTCATGGATTTGTATTAGGACATTTATATGAGTTTTATGATAATGGGGAATCAATATATGATTATGGCTCTGTAATATTATGTCCACACGCTCTGTAAGTCAAAATATCATAGATACATGTATGGAAATCTTGCATACTCATGCCCTTGTATCACTAGTCTTCATGGATTTTAGCTTCAATCTTGAAGTAGTTTTATACCATATTTGTATGAGGGATATTCTATTAGTTGTATGATCTTGTGACAGTGATATATGATTTTTTAATATGTAACTTCATGTCCCTATGCTATGTGGGTCGAAATCCAAGAAATCCATATGTGAAACGCTTGCATTCCCATGCCATTGAATCACTAGTTTACATGACTTTGGATTCAATCTTGAAGGCGTATTGTTTCAGATTTGTGGGAGGAATTTCCTTTTAGTGTTATGATTTTGGGGAAGAAATTTGTATTCCATATACTACCACCATGTTTCATATTACTCTCAGAACCATATATTCTACCTTTCCTATGTCAAGTCTAGCTAGTAATGCAAATTTCCCTTAGGCAATTTCTATGAAACTTTCCCTACAAATGTTGTAGATCATAATCCACTTGCAGAACTTAATAAACATGATTAAGGGAAGTAATTGATGTCTGATACTCATTCCCATACTCTGTTATGAGATTTGGGAGGGTCGTACTTGATTTGGAGAGCTAGTTTGTCCATCACCCTTGGGGGGATTTGAACACAATTTCCTAGTAATTTTGGCCTTCTTGTCATTAGCCCCAAACACATTTGCATAGGTCTAAAATATGATACAAAGTATCCAAGATAGATCCAGGATGAGAAAATAAATAAAACACAGATGGTCATGACTCTGTGAGGTCGTGCGCTATACTAGTAAATGAAATTTTCTATAGTGCCAATAGGATTTGCGTAGAAAACACTTGATCAGATTCAAATACGAATGATAGATGAGTTTAGAAATTTGAATCCTGAGTCGCAATGCATTACAAAGATTAAAGAAATCAAGCAGATGCCTTCAAATCCTATTTGGGACTGTGACCAGAGATTCAAGACATTAATGGCCAAAGTAAGCTTCCAGATGTTAGTTGTACAAAATAAGGAATTGTTCATTGTTGTGTTGTTATTACACATCTAGATTCCATTGATGCAACAAAATATTGTGTCGTGAGAAGAAGCTCTAGAAATAGCCATGAAGCTAGAATCATCATCGATTGGATAAACCGGCATAGGAATGATGCAGATTTAGTCACAACTAGATATTCTTACGATGTAGCTCCAGGACATCAAGAAAGACAAAGAAGTTCAAGAGGACTCATATGGTGTACAAGATGTAGAACAGATGGAAATCACAAAGATAATTGTCCATTTCTCATGAATTGTGTCACATCAAGGGCTTTGAACCCGATAAACACCCAAGGGATGCCTTGGTGTAGAATATGTCATACTAGATGCCATAAGTTGAAAGAATGTTTGTATTTACAGAGCACTGTAAGTACACCATCTAGTTTATACTGTAGATTGTGTAAATCAGTTGGACATGATGAGAAATATTGCAGAGCACTTCAAATGCTGCAAGAGAAAACGGTGGACACCTACTTGATGAATAATGATGAGCATATGCAAGTTGAACGAGTGCAACCTCAGTATCATCCAGCTCAATATCCACCATTACAATTTCAATAACCACAATGTCCTTAACCACAATATCAACAAGATCAATATCTGTCGCAATAACACTACCCTCAAATAAGGGGCGGTGGAAATTTTTGAGGAGGAGGAGGATTTGGTTGAGGAAGAGACCAAATCATAAGTTATAACTATGGACAACCAAGACAATTTGATCAAGATTGTGCAAGTCTTGTGAAGACATGTAGGTACTGTTAAGCATTTGACCACACTATCGAACAGTGTCCACAATTGATTACGAAATGGTAGGCTCGAATAGTGGTAAATCCCAATCCTATGTAGAATATGAACCAGAACCCCCAAAAAAACGTCCAGATGATTTATGCAGAGCCAAGAGAACCAAATATTGTTGTCATTTCAAGAGAAGGTGTTGCGACGGGAGAAAACCAAAATACACAACATGGATAGCCACATGTGTGACCAACGACACAAAAGAAAGTACCATTAGACATCCAGAAGGAAATGGAAGGATTCCTAGACATATGACCAGAATTTTTTGATACCAATCAAGTGACGCCATCTAGACAAGTAAAGGAAATGCTCGAAATATTTACACAACTACTCAAGAAGCAACCAATGAAAAGGGTTAGTAAGCTCAAAGAATTTTTTAAAAGTTGTTTAGCACTAATCCATGATAGAGATGTTTATTAGAGGAAATTTGAGGTCTAAAATGAGCCTCCTAAGGAAAACACTAAAACACTAAAATAATATTTATTAATTTTGGAGGAAGAAAAAAAAACTACTTTTTGTTCGTATTTTCAACATATATCCCTACCTATTTACTCAAATTTCGAGCGGGAGGGCTTGTTGGATGTGGAATTAAATTCTACATCCAACGAGTACCCACATTGCATACTTTTTATAGACACTTCCTCCCCATAAACAAGAAATACCTGGAAAAAAAATGTGATGATGATGTCATCATCATGTTCTTCAAGTATTTCTTGTTTTTAGGGTAGCAGGATACATCAAAAGTAAGCAATGTGGGTACTAGTTAGATGCGGAATTTAGTTCTGCATCAAACGAAACCTGTTGCTTGAAATTTGAGTAAAAACACAGGGAGATATGTTGAAAATATGAACAAAACAAGTAGTTTTCTTATGACAAATATGTCAAGTCAACCATTATGGTTGACTCATTTTATTGAAATTCTATTGGCTCTTGAATTCAAACTCACGACAATGTATTGTTGGCCCATTTTAGACCCCAAATTTCCTCTAATGGTAGATGGATTGACAACACTCATAGAAGAAACTCTAGAAGACCTGTGACCTGTAAAAAGAGTTAACCATATCGAGAAAAGATTAAAACCTGATCGTGAACTGCGAATGATTGCACAAATAGGAGATTATAATATGGACTATATCATTTTAGATTTGGGCTCTGATGTCAATATTTTGATAATACGGGCATGGGAAAGCATAAATAAGTCGCGACTAGATTGGTATCCCATTCAACTAAGGCTAGAGAATCAGTTGAAGGTTCTACCCATTGTTCGTGACTTAAGTACCTATTGAAGTAGAAGGTCTGAGGACATATGCAGACTTTGAAGTGATCGACATTGTTGATAATACAAACCCATATCTTGCACTTTTGGGAATTTATTGGGTGATAGATAATCAAAACCATAATTAGTTTTATGAAAAGAATATTGTCATTTGAATATTCAGAGATAAGGGTGATCGTGCCAATTGATCCACCCGAAGGGAAAAGATATGTTGAGCCAGTGAACAGTGAAGGCCAAGGAAATTACCTATTTCAATTATATAATGTTATATCTATAAAAGACGACTATATAAATCCAATAGATGATGGAAATTTGAGTTGGTGGAGTGTTAGCTCCCATTCATCTGATTCAAGTTAAGCATTAGAAAATTGGGAGAATCGAATGCATGAAGTTTCCATGCGAAGATGTGCAAGAATTACAATATATGTGCGATGAGTAGGAGATGAAGCAAGTGATCTTCCTACATATGAATCTATGCCTACTCTTGCATATTTCTTAGTAGAATTTGAAGAAAAAGCCACAGAATCGTAGCGATTCTCCGCTTTGGACTTTGTGTTAAAAGCTACACCCGCTAGATGGTGAGGTACTCATAAACAATCTATCTCCGAATGGACGCAATGTAGAATATTGTTGAATATTAGATTTAGAGAAGAGATCAGTTATACTAATCACAAGTATATAGGATTGATAGTTGAACATATTGAGTATTGTCGCACGACATGGAAAGAGTATCCCCAACAAGAATGGGTTCATCATTTTGTACATATATTGGATATGGTACCAAGGAATTGGTACACATCAATGGAGCTGCAATGAGGAACTCTCAAGTGGGAATAGTTAGGTACAAGATTCACATACACATTTGAGTTTGCAAGTAATCATCCAACAATTGATGTTACATTGCAGATAATGAAATATAAGATATTTGAGGAAAACCCTGTTGCAGCTACAAATTTCCATCAGTGCCGCATGACAATCCACGATTGGATGGAATGTTACACTATCACAAGAGAACCAGATGAGAAGGATCCGCTTGACATAAACATACCCGAGTCACAAGGTATGTGCGCAATGGAAGGGTTTGGAATTTCTATCAAGCAATTCCTAAGTCCACTTAAAGTTATGAAAGTAAATATTGGCTCACCTGAAAATCCAAAGTTCGCCAATATTGGAGATTATTGGGATGATGAGACTATGGGGAAGATCACTGATTTGTTGCATGAATTCCAAGATTTGTTCCCTACCAAATTTTCATAAATAAAAGGAATAGTCGGAGACCTCAGCAAAATGAAGATACCTTTGAGGCCCGATGCAAAACCAGTCAAGCAACGACCATATAGATTGAATCCATGATACAAAGAAAAGGTTAAGGATGAATTGGATCAAATTCTAGAGAAAGGTGTTATAGAACTTGTCAAGGAATCAGTGTGGATTATCCCAATTATAGTGCAAGATAAGAAGACCTCAAGTGAAGTGATAATTTGTGTCTACTTGAGGAAGTTGAATGATGCTTGTTTACATGACACGTTTCCAACTCCATTTACATATGAGGTACTAGAGAATGTTGGAGGGAAAGAGATGTACTCTTTCCCTGATGGATTTACTGGTTACCATTAGATCAGTATTGCAAAGGAGAATCGACACAAGACTACCTTTGCGATGGAGTGGGGACGTTTCCAGTATACGGTAATTCCCTTTGGACTTAAGAATGTGCCTACGATTTTCTCTAGAATTGTAGTGGTTTCCTTCAAAGACTTTATACACAAATTTCTTGAAGTCTACTTCGATGATTATAAAGTATTTGAGTTGATCAAATACCATATAGAGAATATGAGAATGATGCTAGAGCATTGTCTCTAGTATCAAATTTCCCTGAATTTGAAGAAATGTATCTTTTGCACCTTTTGGAGCTTTGTTGGTCCATCTGGTCTGCCACGGCATAATTTTGGTTGATCCAACCAAAATTACGATCATCCTCGACCTACCACCACCTATGATATTTAAATAGTTAAGAGCGACTCTAGGACAAACTGGATACTATAGGAAGTTTATCAAAGGATATGCGGAGGTGACTACTCCGATGGAAAAACTGTTGAAGAAAGATACTAAAATTCAATGGAAAAAGGAATGCCAAGAAAGTATGAACAAGTTGAAGAATAAGATGGCTACCACACCAACACTTGTGTTTCTAGACTGGGAAAAAGAGTGCCACATTCATGTTGATGCATCGTCTGTTGCGCTTGGCGTGGTACTAACGCAAATTGGTGAATGATTGATTGATCATCTGCTTGCCTTTGCTAACAGAAAATTATCAACTACAGAGAAGAATTATACCATGACGAAAAGAGAAGGGATAGCAATGGTATATGCGCTGCAGAAATTTAGACACTATTTACTAGGAGGAAATTTCAAGATGTACACTGACTATTCTACATTGAAATACCTGGTCAATAAGCCAGTGTTAGGGAGGAAGAACTATCAGTGGATTCTCCTATTCCAGGAATTTGATTTTGAGGTAATTGTCAAACGGGGTCATTTGAATTTGGGGTCAGACCATCTTTCAAGGATTGAAAGTGGAAAAGAACCTACAAGTATGGAAGATAATCTTCCCGATGCACAACTATTTGTGATAACCATGTTTGATGATCAGTACCAAGTTATCATACAATTTTTAAGTAGAGGCTATGCGCCAATTGAATTTACCACAACACAGAAGAAGTAGTTGGCTGTGCATGTTGCAGATTTCCAATTGATCACTAGACACTTGTATAAGATGGGTCCTGATGAGATTCTTCGATGCTTCATTTTGGAGCACAAGTGCTTGATGATATTAAATGAAGCACATGTTGGTGTTGAAGGAGGCCACTATGCATGAAAAGCTACGGTGCCCAAGATTTTGCAAGAAGGATTATGGTGGCCTACCATGCATGCGGAAGCCCAGGATGATTGTCGCAACTGTGGTGTCTGCCAAAGGACTAGAAAGCCGTCCCAAAGAGATGAAATGTCATTGGTGCCACAAATAACATTGCAGGCATTTGATAAATGGGTCGTTGATATTGTAGGACCTATCAGTCCCATAGGGAAGCACACAGGAGCATGATCTATTATCACTTTGACTGATTACTTAACCAAGTGGGATGAAGCAATGGTAGTAAAAGATTGTACTATTGTGAGTTTTTTTATGAAAATTTTGTGAAAATATTTGGACGCCCAAAGATTTTAATCAGCAATCAAGCTACGCATTTTGTTAATAAGTTGATTGAATAACTAACACAGGAATTTTAGATCCAACATAGAAGGACAACACCATATCACTCTCAAGCAAATGGAGTTGTCGAATCATTCAACAAAATTATCTAAAACACACTAATAAAGGTTTGTAATGCCCAAAGAGATGACTGGGACCAGAATATTTCTGTAATATTATGGGCATATCGCATGACGTGTAAGAAGTTGATAGGTTAGACTCCATTTCAGTTGGTGTATGGGCAAGAAGTTTTTGTCCCTATGGAGTACAGTGTACTAAGTTTAAGAGTTGTTGTGATCATCGAAATGGTAGATGTTGATGTTGCCGAAGACAGGTTACTTCAACTGGTACAGCTGGAAGAAGAACGTTTTGTTGCAGGGTTTCATCAAAACATTGAAAAGCAAAGACAAAAGGTATGGCATGATCCACACATTAAGAACAAGCAGTTTCAAGTTGGAGGTCTTGTTCTTATGTATGATGGTAGATTCTTCAAGCACCTAAGAAAGTTAAAAAATCAATGGTTAGGAATGTACATTATCAAAGAGATCACTAATGGAGGAGCAGTGAAACTAGAAAAATGAGATGGGATGGAAGTTAGAGGACTCGTTAATGGGAGGCGATTGAAACCATGTTATGATAATTGTGACTTGATCCAATAAAAAGAGAGAGAGAGAGAGAGAGAGAGAGAGAGAGAGAGAGAGAGAGAAGAGAAAAGAGAAAAGAGAAAAGAGAAAAGAGAAAAGAGAAAAGAAAAATGAGGAAAGAGGAAAGAGAAAAGAGAAAGGAAAGAAAGATCATCCAAAATTTATGATCACAAACTGATAGTCTGTCACATGAAGAGGTGAAGTCTCACAGACTTGGCATCTAGAGAAGGTCAAAATGTTGAGAGAAGACACTTGGTCTATTGCAAATAAAGGCACCCTGTTGTAGGCATAAAATTAGTCACAAGGAGTGCGGCGTTGTTGCATGAGATACCAAAATCCTGGATGTGACAAGATGGAGGTAATTAATTTGGAAAATATGAGAAAATATGTCGGCATGATTTTTGGTCATGTTTGGATTTATGACAATAACTGCCATTTTAAGTGACAGATAATTGGAGGCATAACATAAAAGTTTTGATAATGAGTGGACGATACACCCATGTCCCTGAAAAGATGGATTCCTTTCTATTGATTTCCTATTTCTTCAAGGAGCGGCTATGGAAAAATGTTGTATTCTATCATCCTTCTCACCCACTTTCAATTCATTCCATTTGCAAGAGAGAAGAGTTGTTGATTGTCTACAAATTTGAGAGCCGAAGCTAGTTTTTCATAGCATGGTCATTTCCATCTCCAATACAAGTACATTTGAGTTTGAACCTACATCGCCTATGATAGTGATGGAGGATATTGTTAGTTATATACCACCATAGGAGATGTTGCCTCCAGTTGCTGCACATACCACACCAGTTGTTGAAAATAATTCTCCAGTGGTAGATCCAAGCCCCATTAGGCTGTATGGAAAAGCTCATGTAGACAGACCAGGTCTGTTTGGAACCAAATGGGGAAAGAGAAATGGTAACTGGAAGAGGAAGGAAAAATCATCAACAACCCGAGCGCCACCCTGACTGGAGGATGAATATTTAGAAACATGAAATTTTTTGCCACCTTACATTCCGCCCAAACGTAGTGATGCACCAAAAGTCAAAATCCCAAAGTGAGCAGGGGCCCCGCTAATAGCACCATTGGTGCCAAAAGTAGTGAAGGTGTCAATGAATATCATCTTGAACCTATGAAAGTTATTATTTGTTGACCATAACACAAAGAATCATAAAGACCTAGATCGCACAAACTATATGGATACTATGCACCAGATGCGCCCAAGCGATTTTTCCCAAAGGAGTGGGCTAGAGGATTGGAATAGTCTGGCATACTTTCATTGTTATATATGCCACATTTTGGTTGTAGCTGCATACCAATAAACACATGTGTTAAGCAACTATTGGGATTCCTTCATGGTGGTTCCCTATGGCTTGGAAATCATATACCTATAGATGTTGAACTTATTGCACTCATTACAGGCATACCACTAGCAGGAATGGACACAACTCCACTTCTAAGGAAGGATCAAGAAGTGTCGATAGCTACACAAATGAAGCAGAAGTACGAAGTAGTAAGAGATAACAGAGGAGTTCAGATAGAATCCATTAATGATTATACCATTTTCTTTGTTGCGAAGGTATTGGCCTCGAATTTACTACGCAAGATGTGCCCAAACCAATGCACTATGGAAGCAATTGCATAGAATGAACTCTGCACGGAGGGAGTTCAGATCAATTGGTGTCATTTCTTATTGAATGAGCTATTGCAAGATGACATGGATTCGCAGGAGGAGGGTAAGGCATTGGACTACTCCTGGATTTTAATCTTAATTTCGTTCATTGCATGGTCCAACCCATCAAGCTACGAAGGGGTAGATTTGCTAGTGCAATGTAGAGGAGCATGATACCAAAGACATAAAATAAAATTGACTTTTTTTATGCATGGGGAGGCTATAAGAAACTAGGTAAGGGACATGTGCAAGTTGGATGATGCCACTGTTCAACACTTTAGTCAATTTTTTATATTTGATATTGCTGCGCACCATGTCAACATGCAGCCGCGCTAGGACCCACATCATCAAACCTTGCTGACACAATTTATAATATCAGAGGAAGAAGTTGAATATTTTTTTGATGAATGGCCGAAAGAATCGAACGTTTCGGTGCCAGAATAAAAACTATGACAAGAGGAAGAAAAACTGCAAAAAGAGGATCCATCACCGCCAAAAGACAGGAATGAAGAAGAAAATCTGCGGGAGGATTTAGGACCAACACAAAGTCGTTCCAGTTCAACTTTGATAGATCAGAAGATAGAAAAGAAAGGAAAAGATTGTGGAAAGGAATAGACAAAGTCCAAAAGGAAGAAGAAGAAGATGAAGGCTAATAGAAATGAAAATACCATCATTTTGGGTAGCGAATATGTGCAACTAATGACTGCGGAAATAGTTGAAGTTGTGCAGACAAGCTTCAAAACCATAGATGAGCGACAAATAGATATTTTAGGTATGTTTATCGATTTACTCAAATTTTTGTGTAAAGTAGTTGAAGATGTTAAGATGTTAAAATTAAGGAAGAGCAGATGAAGGAAAAGAAGGAGAATGAGGTGCGAGAGAGGTAGATAAATAGGAAGCTCTGTGTGACAAAAGAAGATGTCGTGATAGAAAAATATTCCGTGATAGAAGAAAAGTCATGATAGAAGGAAAGAAGGCGACATAGTGGATCCATGTCAGATGGCATGCACCAACACAATGACTAGAAAATGACAGGTCATAAAGATCGTGGGTATGAGGTCAAATAGAGTTGGCTAAATCCACACGTATGAAGGTATATTTGTAAGTTAGGTCGTTAGTGCCTACTTTCATGCGTCGCTAGAATAGGAAAGACAACTTTTTGGCTAAGTATAGGAATTCGACTGAGAAAGAGACATGCAAAGAGTATATAAAAGGAGGAACCCAAGTTGTATGTGGGTTAGACACTCCCTAGGGTGAGACATTCCCTAGATTTAGGCTCTCCCTAGTTATTTTTTTCTGTTAGTTTTTCTAAGTGCATTGATTCAAGAATCTGCAGCTAAGTGCGCAGAAGTGTAGAAGATATTAAGTCGATCCATGCTATGTGCGGATTAGAAGTAGAGTCAAGTAGAGAAATACCAGAGACAAAAGATAAGATAGCATGAGGAGAGAGAAAATTATGTAAAGATAAGCAAGGAATATCTAGAACAGAGCTTGCAGCTTAGTGCACAGACCAAAGGTGCCATATATTTCTCATGCCAAATCAAGAGCACCATTGCGGTTTTTCCCATATGGGTTTCCACATTAGATTTTGTGTTTTATGTGTGAATGTTGAATCACGTGTTTAATTCGTGTGTATATATGTTGTTGTGAATGAATGCTTATGTATTTGTTTAGGAATGGCTATATATATATATATATATATATATATATTAGTCGCATTGTTCTAAGTTGAATGTATCTATGCTGCACTGAGGTTGTTGTTATATTATTTACAAGGGAAGAAGTGTGTTGTAGTGTAACTGTGCATAGTAAGAATAAATAATCCATCAATAGGCTTCGGTTGAGCACCTTGGTAAAATACCAAAGGACACGAAATCCCCCACCCAATTGTAGAAACCTGGTTCTGGCAGTTACCCATAGAAAGATATCTCATGTGGGACTACATTTTCTTCGTGGATGTTGCTGACTAGGCTTTTCTCTGTCAGGTCAATATCTTGGGATTTGTTGTGCGCATGAGAGAAGGGACTGAACCTAGGTCGAAGAGATGCTAGAAGGCCAACATATTTCATTTGAGTCAACGTATCTCTTCTTTGTTTGGAGAAAAGGTCATCATCCAATATAGAATTAATATGGTCAAATTTATCTTCAATTTCTAAAAACTCTTGTCTCATACTAGCCTTGTTTTCTCTCTCCCACATAGAGACCTCATGCTTTAATAATTTCAGTTTCTACATCAACCTCTGCATGGGAGATTCAAATTCATACTAAGAAAAGGAAATCCATTTATTTTTTACAAAACTAGTAAAATCATTCTCCCAAATCCATGAATGATTGAAGTTGAAAGGAAAATGAAGCTCATATTTTTTTACTTCAAGTTGCAGGCATATAGGTCAATGACCTGACACCTTAGAAAAGAAATACCACTTGTGAAATCTACCAAAACAATCATAAAGTTCCATGAAAACAAGGCATCTATCCTGCCTATTTGCCACCCTAGCATCACTTATCCTTCCATTTTTCCACATAGGTGTCAAAACCCCAAGCATCAAATCAAAACATTTGGCTTCATCAAATATAATCCTATAGTACTCACCCAAAGGATCCACCAACACCCTAGAGCCCCAATATTTTGTAGCTGATAATGTCAAATTTAAATATCCACCCAAAATCATGATAGAGTCATTATTCAAACCTGCAGAAACTATCTTATCGCAATACTACTTTCTATGGTTATATGGACCATAGAAGTTAATGATCTAGATTACCTTATCCAAACCTCTTGTTTTCCTTTCGAGAAGGAGACTTGCACTTGTCATAAATTATTTGAAATAAGCCAATAAGGGGTTCCTGGCTGCGAGAAGGCCTCCAAAATTTCCCAACGCATTAGATTCATAACTCTCTCAGCTCGAAAAGAGATTACGAAAAATTTCATAGGACTTTGTACTTGAACAGATAGTCTCTTGCACCAAAAATATGCCAAGATTCACCATCTCAAAAATATGTTTCAAGGAAGCATGTTTTGGGGAGCTCTCAACCCCCTTAATATTGAAGGATAAAAGGATGTATCATGGGTCAACCAAATCTAAGGGTGATTGTACTCTAAGAACCCTATCGAAATTGATAGATGGTAACCAAATGTCCAACATAAGACCAATAAAAGTAAGGGATGCAATTGACAGATTTTCAATTTTATATAGGACTTTGACAAGATATAGCTTATTTTCCTTAACAGTCCTTCCCTTTTTTCTCCTTTCCTTCCTCAAGGTAATGTTAGGGCATCTTATAAATGCAATAGGACTAATATCCTTGTTTTCTAGAGACTTTCCAAAGTAAAATGGGGTAGGCTCCTTATAAGAAGGGATTGAATTCAAAGTGACCAAAGAAGAACACTCATGCAAAATTTTGGAATCAAGTTAGGTAGGGGAGGAGAGGAAATAGTGATAGCCAAGGAGGATGAAAGCTTATTGAAATCCAAAGAAGGAAAATCCTATGAGTGCAAGGAAAAATATTCTCAAAGATCCCCCTTCCATAATAATACCAATCCCATCCTTAGACCACTTACCATTATTAACATTCCCTCCCCTGTCCCTTCCACATTGACAACCTGAGATACATTTGTAAAAGGAAGTCCAAAACTAGGAGATCATGGATTGATACATTGACAACTTAAGATACATTTGTAAAAGTAAGTCCAAAAGTAGGAGATCATGGATCGATAAAATAGGGGAATTCGAACCAAGAACAACATCTAGGATTTAATAATGATTTACATAAATATTATTACACATGTTATCATAATTTGATTTGTTTAAATATTATTATGTTGAAATATTTTAACATCATTTTATGATGTTATATTGCATACATATTCATAGCGAGTAATCTTAGTGCAATATTATAACATGATTTTATGTTATTATAATTTTATTTTATTTTATTGTGATTTTGTTGTATTGTTATAATCTAGTTTTATGATAAACTATTGTGTATTGACTGATTTTATATTACATAAAAATTAAATAATTTAAATAATATATTAATATTAATTTTTTTTAAATATTTTTAAAATTAAGAAGAAGAAATAAAATGATAAAAAAACATTAAAAAATATAATCACAATTTCATTATATTGAACCTTAATTATTTTGTGAACAAATGAAGTGTTATAGTTTGTTAACTAAGTCTACAGCTTTTAGAACTCTTTCTAAAAGGGGATTGCCAAACCACCATGATAAAGTTGTTACCTTTTATGTATGAGGTTAAGACTTTTTTTTGCTTGCAATGTACACATTCATTGTCTACATGGGCTATCTAACTGCATTGTGCTTTGGCTAAGAGACTTCTGCAAGCCTAGAACATTGAACAAAATACTTTGTGAATGGACTAAGCACTACAATACAACTAACTAAGCCAATGCCAAGAGACACGTTTTTGCTTGCAACACACACATTCATAGCTTATATGATCTATCTAACTAGACGTTGATGTGGTTAAGAAACATCACTGAGAATAGAACATTGAATTTGTGAATGGACCAAGTGCTACAAGACAACCAACTTACCAATGTTTCCATATAAAATTGGATGCTAGACTAACATGATAAGGTTGTCACTTCTTATATATGATGCCAATAGATATTTTCTTCCTAACAATTCACACACCCACTATTTCTATGCACACCCCACTTTGAACATTGAACATAATACTTTGTAAATGGACCAAGCACTACAACCTAACCAAGTGAGCCAACGATTCCTTCTCAAAGGGGATGGATAGATTAGCATGATAAGGTCGTCCCATCGTATGTATGAGACTAATACAAATTTTTTTGCTTGCAACACATAGACCCATTGCCTACATGGGTTATCTAGCAACACCACTCTTTGGTCAAGGGACTCTCCAAGATTCAAGCATTGAACATAATACAATTATTATATTTTACATAGGTTTAACTCCATTCAATGATATTTATCCTTGTATTAGTTTAGGTTTCACAATTATTGTAATTGCCAATTTATGTTGGAGCCGATGCAATCTATTCAATTTTATTGTCAACGTTTTGAGCCTCCTCTTAGGCTCAAAATCACAAATTTGTTTGAAATTATTCATATGCTTTTGTGTGTCCAATTTTTTTACTTTGTCTTGTTATGCCAAGTCATTCTTTCTTCTGCGATGTGAGTTTCTATTTATTTATATGGAAAAAGATATAGGATGAACATTCATGAATGTGGCCATTGTCTTGTGATGGTGAAGTTACAAATAATATGACACTTAAGTTATGATTGGATATGCTCCTAATCTAACTCCACTTTTATATTAATTGTGTGTCAAATATTTTACTTTGTTTTGCTATGCCAAATCATTCTTTCTTGTGTGATTTGAGTTTATATTTATTTATATTGAAAAACATATAAGCTGAACATTCATGAATTCGGCCATTGTCTTATGACGATGAAGTTACAAATAATATGAAAGTCAAGTTATCATTGGATATACTTTTATTTTAGTTCCACTCTTATATTAATAATCATATAAATAGTTGAATAGTTAAAAGCTAAATTACAACCTAAGCATTAATTATTATAATTAAGATTTCACTTTATCTAAACAATTAAATTTAGATTGACCTATTTAACCGACCATTTGCACCCATCGGACGACCGACAACGTCAGATGTGACCGCTCACGCGAGCCAGGTCGTCCAATCGGTGCAAATGGTCAGTTATGTAGTTTACTCCATTAAATTTTAATAATAACATTTTATCCATCTTTGATTTGTCATTAATAATAATAATAACATTTCAAAATCCATTAAAAAGGAAAATTTGACATTTCAACCTCAAAAGTAAAGAATGAAACTTTGATTTTTCAAACTCATTCATTAAAAATAATAAAACTTTAATTTTCAAACCAAGAATTAAAAAATGAAACTTTGATTTTTCAAATCCATTCATTAAAAATAATAATAACTTTTCAAACCAAAAATTAAAGAATGAAACATTGATTTTTCAAATCAATGAGATAGCTCATAGTAACATTGTAATAGATGATTGATGGTTGGTTGAATGAAGACTAATTAAGAATGAAACCTTGATTTTTCAATTAATGAGATAGTTGATTGTAGCATTGTAATCTAGATGGTTCGTTGAATGAATGAAACTTTGATTTTTCAAGCCAATGGGATTGCTCATAGTAACATTGTAATAAATGACTGGTTAAAAACTAATTAAGAAATAAAACCTTGATTAAAGAATTAAGAAATGAAGCTTTGATTTTTCAAATCCATTCATTAAAAATAATAATAACTTTTCAAACCAAAAATCAAAGAATGAAACTTTGATTTTTCAAATCAATGAGATAGTTCATAGTAACATTGTAATAGAAGACTAATTAAAGAATAAAACCTTGATCTTTCAATCAATGAGGTAGTTGATTGTAGCATTGTAATAAATGGTTCGTTGAATGAATGAAACTTTGATTTTTCAAACTAATGGGATTGCTCATAGTAACATTGTAATAAATGGTTGGTTGAATGAAAACTAATTAAGAAACAAAACCTTGATTTTTCAAATCAATGAGATAGTTGATTGTAACATTATAGGAAATGTTTAGTTGAATGAAAGAAAGTTTGATTTTTTAAACTAGTAGAATAGCTTGTAGTAATATTATAGTTGATTGTAACATTATAAGAAATGTTACATTAAATAAAAGACACTTTGATTCTTTAAACTAGTAGAATAGCTCATGGTAACATTCTAATAGATGGTTAGTTGAATGAAGACTTTAATCTTTCAAATTCAAGCAATAGAGAGAATAAAAGTTTGATTCTAAGTTAAAATTAAAAATGAAAAATGTTTTTTCTCTGATACAATCGAATACCTAATATTAACATTGTAATAGAGCTCGCAAGGGTGTGCCTTATTGACAATTCGTTTGATATGAAGCCATATGATGTAAAAAAGGTCACCAATTCAAATCACACCTAAGCTTACTTGTGTCCCATAGTTACGGGCTATTATGGAGCATCTAAAAGTACAATAGTAGCGCAATCCCCTTGTCAAATTACAAACACTCCATCTTTGCAAAATCCTGAGTGGGATTAAATATGCTTATCGTTCTCAAACATTAGGTGAGTGGCCTAATCCAAATGTACATAAGTATGCCATTGCTTATTCTTCTCGAAAAATTAGGCGAGCCGAACAGTGATAATGAGTGTCCATTTAAAAGTCACCAGGCGGTTGTTGGGCAGTGGGGCACTTCATCATTAATGTTAGGTCATCATTCGGCGTCATATGCCTAGTGGGGCACTGATGTCATATACTAACATCATATGCGGTGCGAATTTCAAATAACGGACACCTGTCAAAATTGCCGGTAACAATCAAAATCTGAAACGTTTTCTGTATTTCAAGCCAGATTTTGACGGTCTCGGTAAAATCTTGGCTGTATTTGACGGGTAAATTGACCCATGACGGGCATTTACCCGTCAAATTCCATCCCAGCGGTGGTGAAAAATGTTGGGCAGAGGCATAATAAATAGGTGAAGAAACTGCAGTCTGCGACCAACCAGTGTGATTTTTTGACATATCGTTATTGTTGTAGTGTCACGCACAAACCATTCTATCGCAACGGGAGATGGAGATATGTTCCGTGTCTGCTTTACAGAGTCTTATGAGAATGCCCCTTCTACTCTTCTTCTTCGTCATTCCTTTCGGGTTTTCCACACTTCAATTATCTAATCGCCATGCTCATCTCACCAATGCTTCTGATCAAGAGCCTCTGCTTGGTTTTATGTCTGCAATCACGGTGCATGGTCCATCCCGGTCTTTAAGCACTTCTTGGAAACAAAATGTTTCCTTCTGCGAGTGGAAAGGTGTCATATGCAGTCCGGGCACACAGCAAGTGGTTTTGCTCAACGTGCGGAGCATGGGATTAGAAGGTACAATCTCTCCTCTTCTTGCCCATCTCTCCTTTCTTAGAATACTGGACCTTCGCAATAACAGTTTTCATGGTCACATTCCCTATCAACTGGGAAGTCTATTTCGCTTAAAGATGCTTCTCCTGTCTCGGAATCAACTTGAAGGTTCTATTCCGCCCACTCTTGGTGGGTGCCGAAGTTTACAGAACTTGTCTATGTACTCTAACAATTTGAGAGGGGACATTCCGTCCCAACTATGTGTTCTCCCAACATTACAATACATTCACTTAGGATCTAACAATTTGACCGGTATAATTCCCGCCTGCTTGGGAAACATATCCTCTTTGGACTATATAAATTTGAATAGTAACAACCTTCACGGCCTCATTCCTTCCGAATTAGGTCGGCTAAATCTAGTTAGCGTCATCAATATGTGGAATAACCGTATGACAGGCCAAATTCCTTCTTCCTTCTCAAACTGCACAAGCCTTCGACAATTAACCTTAGCTGACAACCAATTAACTGGACACATTCCAGCTGAGCTGTGTAGCAAGAACACCCAGTTGAGGGGACTATACCTGTTTGGTAATCAGTTGAGTGGCAGCATTCCCCCTTCCCTCTTCAATTGCACGAAGCTTCAAGTGATGGAATTTGGGAGAAACCAGCTCAGCGGAGTAGTGCCCCTGGAGTTGGGTAAGTTAACGCAGCTCCAGCACCTTTACTTACACAATAATCAATTGGTTGGAGGCAGTACCACGAACTTGCCCATTGTTACTGCTCTTACTAACTGTTCCAACCTGCAAACAATAGCGTTGTCGTCTAATCGTCTCACAGGACGTTTGCCCTTTTCTATTGGCGAGCTCTCTACAAAAATGGATGTCATATACTTGGGTGGCAATGAGTTAGCAGGAGAAGTACCTCCACAGATAGGAAACCTAACTGGTTTAACCACCCTTGATTTAGACACGAAATTTTTTTCAGGGGCAATCCCTTCTTCACTTAATATGCTTCAAAAGTTGGAGAGATTATATTTGGGATCCAACAATTTCCAAGGATGCATTCCCATGGAAATCATGCAAATGCAAAGCTTAGGCCTCCTAGATCTTCAAGGAAATAATCTCTCTGGAAGAATCCCTGATTATCTTGACCGCCTCCAGCAGCTAAGATATCTATATCTCAATGAAAACCAGTTATCAGGTAATATACCTGCAAGCCTAGGTAATTGTGTGAACTTAGCACAACTAGACCTATCGTACAACAGACTCAGTGGTAACATACCTCCAGAGGTTGCAGGTCTTGCAAATTTAGTTTCGTATTTCAACCTTTCAAATAATTTATTACAGGGGCCCCTGCCTTTGGAAATAAGCAAGATGACTATGGTTCAAGCTATAGATATTTCTGCAAATCAGTTAACTGGCGACATTCCAACTACACTTGGAAGCTGCAAAGCACTAAATTACCTGAATCTTTCCTGCAATGCACTTGGAAGTCCGATTCCAGTGGCACTGGGTGAACTTCAAAATCTCCAGGACATTGATCTCTCCTCCAACCAATTGTCAGGTGAAATACCTATGTCATTGGAAAATCTCAAAATGCTCCGCCACTTGAACTTCTCTTTCAACAAGTTGTCAGGGGAAGTCCCTAAAGGTGGTGTTTTAAAAAAGCTTGGTGCTTCTCCCTTTATAGGAAATCTTGGTCTGTGCGGGACATGGGTAAGTTTGCCACCATGCTTTGCTAGCAAACATAAAAGTCATTCGCCTTTGAAAAGAGTTATCATATTTGTTGTTGCAGTGACAATCATTGTTGCATGGTGCTTGTTTCTGGGTAATTTGTGGAGATCACGAAATCAGAAGAAACCTATTCTTAGAGTGGGCACCGAGGCCTTTCGTATGGAGAGTTCATCACTCCAGGAGATGTATTTAGTAAGGCCAACTTGTTAGAAGTTGGTAGTTTTGAGAAAGGGTACCTAGCGGTTTTGAATGATGGCACAATCCGTTGTCATTCTCAAGCTTATCAATTTAGAAAATGAGGGAACTCACAAGGGTTTTGCTTATTGATTTGGAGAACGAGGGAACTTACAGGAGTTTTGACAGAGACTGTAATGTTTGAGAAGACTCGGGGCACTGGAATTGAATTCAAATCATAATCTTTTCTACAGACCTCAAAATCAAAGCTTTGAAAATTCCCAAAAGTGGCTAAGTGGCTATGTCTTGACGAGGAAGAAGAAAGTGGGCTCCAAATCAAAGCTTTGAAATTTCCCAAAAGTGGCTGTCTTGACGAGGAAGAAGAAAGTGGGCTGAGCTTGACGCAAAGGTGGAATATAACAGCAGATATTGCACAGGGCATAGCAAGGCATCACATATCTCTATCGCCACTGTTTCCTGCAACTGATTCATTGGGATTTAAAACCCATGACGAAGATATCTGAGCATATTCAATGGACTTTTGCACTTCTATGATATATGTTTTGCAAATTTTAAACATTCAGCTTTCACTTCCAACTTGCAAGGCTCCATCCCTCCAGGTTTTATTATTTGTTAGACAGTATATAAGCAATGTCAACTGTTTCTTATTTTTATCAGATATTGTGAATAAAAAACCTTATTATGATGATGTCCAAATGCAGGATATGGACTGGGCGGGTGTGTCACAGCTATGAATTGATGTTACCGCTTATGTTGATCAGAAAGAAACATACGTATAACATGTTTGTGGAAGGAATTACCTTGCAAAAAAACCGAGTGAGTAGTGGTTTTATCTTCCTGTTAGGAGTCTGTTGACAAGAATTAGTGGTAAAGGCATTATGAAAGAAGAGAAAGTCGTGGTTTTGTTTCTCACAATTAAAGTCTACATTTGGGACAAATGCCCCTTCTTAAACATACCTGTAACATGTATGTTAAAGGTATTAACTTGAAAAAATGAGTAAGTAGTGGTTTTCCAAACAGGAAGATAGGAGTTTGTTGACAAGAATTACTGGTACGAGGATTATGAAAGAAGATAAGGTCGCTCGGGTTTATTCTTCACCATCAAAGCCTCCATTCAGGACAAATGCCCTTCTTCAAGTTCAATATAGAACTTGGATGAAAGTAGCAGCAATTTTGCTGAGGACCGTGGCATGACTTCTGGAAGCCGTGCATCAACTTTAGACAGAATATATGCAAGGGAGAAAAAGCTTTATGATGAAGTCGAGGTATTTTCATTATAACATGTTTTTCATTTGCATCCTTCGTGATACTACGTTTTTGAATTCCAAACCTACCTTGTTATGACTGACATTATAATTTTACAGAGAATGGCATTGATTATATTTAAATGCATACTTAACTTTGGCATTGTATGCTCAATAACTTCCTGCGCGCATCCTAATCTTCAAAACTTTGGAACTATAAGTTGGAGACCTTTAAATTCTATAAAGCTCACTGTGGAGTTCGACCAAAGATGTCTTTATCGTTAACTGTCATGCATCTTTTTCTACTCAACTCAAACTGAACTTCTATAACTCTAGCATGTTCAAACTCGCCTGTTCAAACTGATAACTCTAGCATGTTATCTAAAACATGAAATCGTTTTACTCCATTGTGATTAGCAACATCTAATTCAAGTCCTATCTCCCAGAAACGTTATCTCTGCTAATTGTATTGATCTCTTCAATCGCCTAACTCTTGCATGGTAACTAAAACATGAAACTTCATTTGAGTCTATTATGATAGCTACATCTAATTTGAGTCCTCTATCTCAGAAACTTTATCTCTATCAAAGTCAAATCCATTTGAGCCTAGAGTTATAGCTACGTCTAATTTGAGTCCTATCTCTCATAAACTTCATCAAATTTATTCCTCTGTTCCATCTCCTTACTCTGGCATGGTAATTAAATCATGAAGTCTGTTGAGTCTGTTGTGATTAGCTACATCTAAATTGAGTCATTTCCTTCAGAAACTTTATCTTTGTCAATTTTATTGTTCAATATCCTTGGAACAGTATTTAAAAGACTGCTCTGTACTTGATTGGTTTTATTTCAGTTGTTCTCGCCATATAATACTAAGAGCTTTAAACAGTTTTAAATTTTAGAAATTGCTAAAGGGAATATCTAGTTGAATCTAACTACTTTTTCATTTTCTATGAAAATTTGAAGCTCATTGAATCACATCCATCTTGATATTCTCTGTTTTCTGGGAAAATAAATTTGCAACCCAAGTTCATGAGAAAAATTATATGCACTTACTAATTTTAAATTGTTCCTTCTTTTTTTTAATTGAAAAATGTTCAATGAAAACGGGCGTGAATGGTGCAGCAGCAGGAGTATCTCTTACCTCTCCTAGAGACTCACGAGCGAATGTGAAGATCCAGATTGGAGTTCAGGGGCCCTTCCACTGCATCAATGAACCAAATATGAATCAAATACTTAATTTGCTAAAATTGGGAGGAGGAATCCATATGAAAGTATTGTAATTTTTGTATATGTAAGTTTTAATTTTTGTGACTCGTGAAATGAGAAGATTGAAATTTTTGACGAAGCTTCTCGTCTCTGTGTTCCTCACTGCCCAGGATCAATATCGGTGTTTCTCCCAGAATGCTAATCGGTGAACCCTAAACCCCAAATGGCCTGCTCATTCCTTCGATAATTTTTTTTTTTTGCATTTTGGTTTTTATTAAAACTCTTTAATAAGAAAACTTAAAACTTTTCCCTATGTCACCTTGATCTATTTCAGTCCCAACTCAAAATCAAAATATTCATCAAAGAAAATACCTCATAAATGAGTTAAGACAATTGGGATTTGTTTTATTTAACATTTAATGTTTTAAATAAATATAAAACCCAAATAGCAATGTTCTTGAAGTCAATTGTAAAGTATGTTCATGGTCAATTATTAACAAATATTTCAGACTTTCTTTATCTCAACTTAAAAGAAATTTGTGCCAAGTTGATTTGCAAGTGAGAGGCCTATAACAAATATTTCAGGCTCTCTTTATCTCAACTTAAAAGAAATTTGTGCCAAGTTGATTTGCAAGTGAGAGGCTTATGGTTAGTTTATCTCATTAACATGATGCTTCGCAAAATTTAAAATTATTGTTTTGATCTCATATTAAATACAAAGCTTCATGTGCTTATTTTTCTCCAACATGCATGAATGGATTTTTTTTTATATTATTATAATCAAGATTAAGCTTTGAGATCAAGCTTCTTTAATGCGTATTCATTATTTGAAATGAAAGCTCTAGGTTGATTTAAGTCTTGATTGGCTTTGTTTATTTCTTTAGGCTTCCAAAGCCAATTCCCAATTGTAGGAAACGACTCCAGGCAGTAATGCCTATTCTATCTTTATAATTATGTGTCTATTTAGAAGGTCATACTTAGTAGTAATAAAGTTCTCAAACTCAACAATAAATCAACTACATCTTTGGTCATTTATTTTATTCCCTCAAGCAATCAACATGATGTGAAGCATATACTCTAGCCAATGCATGTGCAACAAACATGATATAACATCAATATATAAATTTATTTTCTTATGGATATGGTAATCTGTAGTTTTGGTTCCTATAGAATGAATAATTTGTTGGCTATACTGATAAACCCAACTATCCAAAAGCAACTATATATGAGTTGTGTGTCATCTAGCACTCTACTCATGGTGAAACTGATCTATGGCTCATGGGTTACATAGCAACATAGAATCAGCCTAGTGTTCAACCAATAGAAGTAATGGGTAGTGATGCCTACTATGTCTCTACAATTATGTGCCCAACTAGACTATCATACTTTGTTGTAATGAATTTCTCAAAATCAACATTGGATCAACTACATCTCTACTCATTTATTGTATTCCTTCAAGGAATCAATATGATGCAAAGCACTTATTGTGGCACATGCCTGCACAAAAAACATGAGATGATAACTATATATAAATTTGTTTCTTATGGAGATGGTAACTTGTAGTTATAGTTCCTATACTAATCTAGAATGGATTGATATACACTTTGTCATATATTTTGGTGCTTTTGGGGTTGAAAGATTGGATGAATTGGCTTCTAGGGCCCACTTTAGAGGTAGACCTCACTTTGCAGATTTGAGGTCCAAAACTTTTTGTCACCTATTTGAAGGTAAAAATGATTCTACACTCTGAGATATTTCCAATGGTCCAAGAATTGCCTCAAATGGAGTTCGTATGAAGAAGTTATGCCTCTTGCAAGTGGACATATCTAATTGACCACCATGGTACCAAGTGGATTCCACATCAACTCTCATTTCTCATAAATGTGGAGCTAGTCACATGTGGAATTTCAAGAAAATTCTAGAAGCTCCAAAACCCTTGCCTTAATCAAGAGTTGAGGCTTGCAACAACCCTAAAACCAACCCTAGATGGTTATTGAGCTATGTTAAATATTGAGTCATTAGGAGAAGAAGGGGTTCCATTCTCATGATGTTATTGTAGTGTTCCATAGATGAGCAACAATGCAGTAGTGGATATTAGATCAGAACAAAGTAAGGAGGGATAGTCATCATTTCTAGAGAATACCATAGTTGTAACTCCATAGAGTGTACCATTTCCTTTGTATTTTCATTTTATATAAAAGATCAAGGGATAGTCCTCATTTCTAGCTAGGTTTTTCCCCATAGCGGGATTTCCTAGGGTATATCTTGTGTTATTATGTGTATTATGTATTTCTTTGCTCTAGTTATTCTTGTTTCAATTCCATTTTATTTACCATTCAATGAAAATAAGCTAATACAAGTAACTAAGTTTTAAGATCCATTATGACGACTATTCCAATGGAATATGGCACATGGCAATTTACAGATCATACAAAATGAACAATTTGTTGACTATAGTGTTAAACCCAACTCTCCAATGAAAAGTATATATGATCTGTTTGTCATCTAACACTCTACTAATGGTGAAATAAAGCTATGGATCATGGGATACATAGCAACATATAATCAATATAATGCTTAACCAATGGAAGTGGTGGTTATAGATAACAATGCCAAACGTTATGTATTACTATTTTTTGGTTTTCATATACTACTAAGAGGATGATTGGACATTCAAAAAATAGACCAGCAATTTGTTCAAGGGAAATCAATGATAATGCGGTGATTAAAATAATTTGTTTATACCAATGCTTCAAATTAAGAGCTAAGGGGATTGTTTGGCTATGGGAAGAAATTACGTAATGGTCAAACAAAGTTAGTATGTCTTTTGTGCTCTAGCATATGATTATACAACATGTTAGCAAAGAAAGGGAATACTAGTGATCTAACCAACCCATCAATTTGTCAAGGAACCCAAACAATGACCCCATATATTCGTAATAGTAGTGTAGCTATGTTTGGAAGTGAAAATAATTGACATGACAAAGAACCATCATATCATAAACCAATCTTCACAACCACAATCACACAAAAAATGAACAGTAGATATTAGCTTGGAAACCCAAGTGGACAATCAAACAAATATTTGTTTTTGTTTATGCTCAAGGTTTTTTTTTTACAAAGGGTGAGTTACACTTTTCAATATAGATTTTATGTATTCTTACACATTAGCCACATATTGCATATTTCTTTGGCTCAAAGATAATATTGACTCTTCAAGGACAGACTTAAAATCGCCTTTATCCTCTAATTTTCAAGTAGACTTCAGTCCAAGTCCTCATTCTTTTGCTACTACCCTTCTTCTTCCCAACATTTTTTTTATAATGTTTCCTTGAAATGTTATCCATCAAGTGATTCATTTCACCTTGTTGTGCCTTTGGCCTTTTTTCTTCAAATTGATTGTTGACTTCAAACTTTGTCGAGGCTTCATTTTTAACAAAGTTTAGAAAAGAGATTAATTCAGATCCATTCTATTGTGTTTTCTTCAACTGAAATAGCATTTTCTTCCATCACTCTTGCTTTGACAAATGTAATCTTGGTGATCTTAGTTTGAGCCAAACTTTTAAGGGATGCAGTGCTTCCACTCACTTCCTCTTGTCCACTAAAACATAGACCTTCATGCTTGACCTAATGTTTAGCTACAATGAGGTTTACAATCCCTTAGCTTTGCTTTCCTATCCCTTATCTATCATATCACATATGTCTCATTATCTTGGAATTGATGTCCCTATTATGTTTTTCAAAGTTACCAAAGGGCTCTTCCAAAATAGACTAAGAAATGTCCTTGGAGTGTGAACTTACCGTGCTTGTCTCAGTCATAGTGTGTCTTCTACAATAGCAATGGAAGGTTATTATTGTTCCTTTGTCCCTTGGATAGTTACATATAGATTGGCCAATGTCTACTCTTTCACTATTAATTCATTGTACAAGTGAGCCTTTGGTCTTACAAATCATCTAGTTGTATTACATTCTTAGCAAATTTCAAGAGCTTAATTGAGTTCTTGTTCCAATCTACCATACCAATGTTGAGATTGTTCATGCATTCAACAAATTGTTCCTTAAACAAAGGCATCAACTTTGTGGAAGTCTCAATGTCATTTTCAATCTATGTTATACTCTCCTTCAAGCATTGATTCTCTTGGATCTACACATTGATGGCTCTTAACTCTTCCAACCTCTCTTTTCAATGATTCACCCATGATACGTTTTCTTTCTCCTCAAAGTGTTGAATTTTCTTCATGGTCATGGATTCAACTATTTTGATACCATATGATTTGTAAATGGTGGGCCTTTGGCCACCCTCCTCATCAACATATATGTTCTATAGAATTTAAAATTAAAGTTTCTATGTTAAGATAAGTACAAATACTATTTGGTTGTCTTCTCCAACATGTATGAATGGAATCTATTCAAATTATTGCAATCACAAACAGTGTCTAAGATTAAGACTCTTCAATTCATTGTTCATTACCTAGAATGAAATCTTTGCTTTCATCTTCAATTTAGAGATTTATTGGCATAGTTTATTTATTTGTGGTTCCAAGGTCAATTTCAATCATGAGAAACAACTCCAAGGTAGTGATTCTTGCTTTGTATTTACAATTATGTGCCCTATTGGAATGTCACTCTATTGTAATGGATTTTTCAAGATCAACAGTGGATCAACCACATCTAGGTCCATTTATTTATTCCTTCAAGCAATCAACAAGATCCAAACACTTTAATCTAGTCAATGCTTGTATACCAACCATGAGATAATAATTATATATAAACATTGTATTTACTTCTAGATATGGATGTAGTCATGGTTCCAATAAAATGAATAACTTACTGGCCATAGTGATAACTTAGATATCTAATGGAAAGTATATGTGAACTATGTGTCATCCAACATTGTACAAAAGCTGAAATTGACAAGGTGGTTTTATTGTGTGCAAAGTTGCATGTTTTGAAGCACTCAATGGAGTTCTCATGCAAGAACATTATGTAAAATTATACAAGTTAAGGAAATTAAAAGAACATGAGAAAAAGTTTGTTGCTCATGACTTAGAACTTGCTACAATAGTTCATGTTTTAAAAATATGTAGACATTATTTATTGGGCAAGTAATTTAAGCATAGAATTTATCATAATAGCTTGAAGTATTTATTTGACTAACCAAACCTAAATTCTAGGAAGTTAGATGGTTGGAATTTATTTGTGAATTCGATATAGGAAGGCTATGAACGGAATGATTTGGGGATTATTATTTATAAACTAAAATGTATGTTTCCAACTATTTAGAGTTTAAATGAACTATCATAGGTGAAATACACAAGATGCCATATTTTAGACATCTAGGCTATCACGAAATGGTTGCTACAACAACAAAAATTACATTTTCCCTAGGGTGAAGAAAAATGTTCTTGAATACATTGCTAAATGTATGGAATGTCATTGAGTTAAAGTTGAGTATCAACATCTAGTAGGTTTGTTGCATCCTTTTCCACTTTCATAATGGAAATGAGAAGAAATAAATATAAATTTTATTACTAGATTACCAAAGAGCAAGAAAACATACTTTTATCATGCTTGTGGTGGATAATTTAACCAAGGAAAAACATTTTATTCATGTTAAGTCTACTCATAAGACTGATGATATTCCAAAAACATTCAGTAGATAATATTTTAGATTGCAACGCTTGCTTAATTAAATTGTTTATGTCAAGGATGCCAATTATACTTATAATTTTGGAAGAGTCTTTTGGAAGACTTGGGTACCAAGTTGAATTTTAGTACTATCTACCATCCACAAGTAGATGGATAGATTGAAAATTTTATTATTTACACATGGTGGAGTTTACATATGACCATGGACAACAAACATCATTGGAAATAATTCCATTTGAGGGTTTATATGGTAGAATATGCACGGCGCCAATTATTGGGGTTAATCTAGTGTAGAAAATTGTACTTGGGTAGGAAATGATAAAGGAAATAGAGAAAGAAAATGCTAGGATCAAGAAAATATGAAGGTATCCTGAGACAAGAACGAAATTTATGCAGATAAGAATAGAGTGCATAGAGAATTCCACATTGGGGATCATGTCTTCCTTTGAGTAAAGTTAAAGAAGAGTTCCTTGAAGCTTATAAGTTTTTATCTGATATGGCCAGTGGCATTAAGACTTTCATTACATGCTATCATTAAAAATCACAATCTTTTCCATGTTTCTTTTCTTAACAAATATGTACATGATCCTATGGCATGTGATTGATTGAAGGATGATCTAGATGGAAGAAGGGGGAGAGTTACAAATAGAGCCACTATGCATACTTAATAAGAAATATAATTTCTCCAAAGTCAAGACCGAAAATTGGAAAGGTGCAATGGAAGCAATTTGGTCCCAATGAGACTACTTGGAAGCTAGAATATGCCATAAAGGAGGCATACCCATTTTTTTATGATATCAAACTTCACTAAGGTTGATGTTATTTCAAAGGGGGGGATGTAATACCTTAGTTTTGACCCCTTGAATGTATTGGGTCATATTATATCTAAACTGTAAATGTGTGGTTAGAATGATGGGATTCAAACCATGTGAGATTAAATACATGATTCCATCTGTAAATAATGTAAATATGTTGGTATAAATTCAAAGGGTAGAGCTCGAGTCAAAGTCTAAACAAGTGAATGGCTAGGCGTGTATGACATACATACATACATACATACATAAATACACACACACACACACACACACACACACACACACACACACAATCTATACACACACATACATGTGTGTGTGTGTGTATAGATTGTGTGGTGTGTGTGTGTGTGTGTGTATTTATGTATGTATGTATGTATGTATGTATGTATATCATACACGCATATCCATTCACTTGTTTAGACTTTGACTCGAGCTCTACCCTATGAATTCATACCAACATATTTACATTATTTACAGATGGAATCATGTATTTAATCTCACATGGTTTGAATCCCATCATTCGAACCACACATTTACATTTTAGATATAATATGACCCAATACATTCAAGGGGTCAAAACTAAGGTGTGTGTGTGTGTATAGATTGTGTGGTGTGTGTATGTATGTGTGTATGTATGTATGTATATGGTCTAAGATGGTTTTGAAGAGCACAAGAGGGGTTATGAATCCATCAAAGGAGGAGAAGAAAGGGATTCTATGGGAATTTAAATTTTCTATTACCAAGCGTTAGCCTTAGATATGATATATTTTCCACCATGTGCCTTAAATGAAGAGAACAAACTTCTTTGAATTATAAATCCAAACACTGCATGCATGTTAGAGGTTGATGGAAAAGTATTCTCAGATAGTTAGGGAAGCATGGGTTGAGTACAATCATCCTAGGGAAGAGTAAGATTTCTATATTCCTCCTATCATAAATAATATTATCCAACATTCTCCCTCAATTCTCTCATTGTCATTTATAATTTACTCTAACATTCATTCTAGATTCTCATTTTCATGCTTTAGAATTCTCAACATTATGCTCCATTGCTACCCATGAACCACTTTATTAACATGCGGGTTTTCACAGTCCATCATGTAAAATGTATTTATAAGTTTATGGATATGACTTTGTGTATATTTGAGAGTCCTCTCTTCAATAATTTCAGCTTGAGAGTCTCATAGCTGTGAGTCTCATTGAGACAAGCCTATCCATAGAGGTTAATAATAATAGCATGTAGGTTTTCGCAGTCCACCATGTAAAATGGGTGATTCCATGAAGGTGGGTAACACTTTTTGGCCAAATTTGGTGATGAAAACCTGATTTTTTACTCATGTTCTAGATAGAATCCCTCAAAACGTATATATGCCATGTGAATTTCGACTTGTAGTAAAAAAACAAATTGTAGAATATTATGTTTCCTTCCCAATGATATCTTTTTAAAAATATTCCAATGTCATTTAATGTGTGAAATTTTTCATTTAATGAACTGGGTGACCTTTAAATTTTGAAGAAGTTAATAAGTGGCTCATGTCCATCCCCAATAATTCAATCTTACATTAATAATTTAAAAAATAAATATTCGAGCATGATCTACACAAAATGCATGTGTTCTGCATATTTTTTTGTTAATTTATTTCACAATATACAATTATTTATTATTTTTTTAAAGTGACCACATCTAATTTCAACATCATTTTATACACGTGTGTCCATCCCAGTGTTTTTTTCATTGTTTTCAAAAATTGAAAAACCAAAGATACCCTTTTGAAGATGACGCGTTGATGTGTGGGTTGTGGACTTTTCAGAAATTTTTCGATGTGTATTTTTTACCCTGTGGATTTTTCTTTGAGCTGCTTCGAAGTTGATGTCAAGTTTTCCAAGTGTAATTTTTAGAAGTAATTAAAAAAAACCCATGTGAATGCCAAAACGCATGCATGATACCTCAATCAATAGAGGATTCAGTTATTAATCTATCGGTATGAACTCCGCTTAATTGTGTGCCATGAATGGCAACGTTTACACCCCTAGAAGACACAGAGAAACATTGATTTTCCTATAAGAGGGCTGATTCTCTATTTTTACGGCCTTTGATCAAGCTTTGTAGCTCGATTGAGGTATTCAAATACCTCGATCGAGGTCTTAACAGAACCTCGATCAAGGTTTTAATAAACCCTCAATCGAGGTTTGCAGAAACCCTCGATCGAGGTTCTGTTAAACACTAAAAAAACGACTTTGTACATGACTACCAAGGTTTTATATGTAGGCTCACCACCATGACTACCCTATCTAGAAGATTATGCCCATGTAGGACATTTTAGATATGGGCTTCTTCGATCCAACTAAGAAAATGGACATAAGGAATTTCAACATCATTTGATTCGACCAACTCTGCAAATAATAAATATCTTAGAAATTTAAACAAAAAAAAAATCATGACATTGCTAGCTTATTCTACTAATAGACCTTTCATCATTTTACTTGGAAACTAAGAGTCCCTAGTACAAACTACCATGGGGCCAAGGGTTTGAGAAATGGATTGTTAAAATATTTTTAATGTTCATTAAACTACTTCAAAACACAAAATAGGGCTGGAATGGAGCAGCAGTGGGGTAGGCAGGAATTGAAGATCAAAATTAGAGTTACAGAAATGTAGTGAAAGGTTTTAAATACTAAAAATACTTTGTTCCTTCGTATATAATTTTTAATTTAAAAAAACTACAATTAAGTGATATGACTTTGAAAACACTAAGTTTTATCTTAATCGTCCATATCTATTCCGACCTGGCCTCTGATCTTTAAATATCTGGCCCGGGTCCATCTATATCGTAGGTATCAGATCGTAGTCATGAGAATCTAGGTGAAGTGGACACAAATCGGCTAAGTTCAACTCATCAACTGAATTGCATGCATCATTTCCATAGTATTATTTTTGCATTGAACCAAGGAGAGCAATGATGCATGCCATTCAGTTGATGAGCTGAACTTAGGCGAGTTGTATCCACTCGAACTGGATTCTTAGGACTACGTTACGATACCTACGATATATATCCTCGGGTCATATATTTAAATCCCAGATCCCAGGGTGGAATAGAACAGGATGATTAAGATAAAAAATTAGTGTTAAATTCAGAGTCATATCACATAATTGTAATTTTTTAAAATTAAAAATTATAAACAAGGGAGAAAAGTATTTTTAGTACCTTTAGAGAGATGAAAATGTGAGCATGAAAAAAAAATATGACCTCATTTCCTTGGGTTATATCAATGTCCATTGTTTACTTTTCAAAATTGTTATTGTGTCACACATTTGCAATTAATCTTACTAATAAATTATTGAATGACATTAGAATTTACATCAATAATACATGACTTATTGTTTTGTTGTTTCATAATGCTAAGATTGGTGGAAAATAAATAAAAGAAAATGTGTTATGGTGACTGTGGGATCCGAAAAAGAAAAAGTATGGAAACTAAACATGATACTAATTCTCATTTCGACAAGAATTGAAAATGTTCAATGACATGAATTCAAATGGGGATTCAAAATACAAGGTGTCCAAGCATCTTTTGGAAGACTTCATTAAATGAAACTTTACATGATGCATATGAAAATACAATGTCAAGATCAAGCTATGAGTTTTATCAAGGTCTCTAAAACCATTGATCAAACGAGTTAGAGAAAAGATCGATCTAGCTAGCAACTTAATCGAGTTTTTCAAAACTTTAACTAAAAACATATTCGAGTGTGCACACAAATATGGACACCCAAATATAATTAAAATCAAACATAGAATTATATGATAATAAAATTTAATAAAACATAATTTCGACTATAAGAATGATACTTGAGGGTAATAGTACATACCTTGAAGGAAAAACAAGTAAACACATTACTATTGTCACTTCCCCTAGATTTTACGTATAGATATTAGTTGTAGAGTAATTGGAGTTATAGATGTGATTGATTGGATTCATAGATGTGATTAATCACATCTATAACCCAATTACTCTGCGACTAATATCCATCAAAGGAAGTTCATATCGATATCCAATTAAATGATGGGAATGTTGCCTATTTATAGGCAATTAAAGATGCCCAATCGAGGTTTTGAACCATCGACCAAGGGTTTGCAAAAATATCGATCAAGCATTTAATAGACCCTCGATTGAGCACTTTATAAAGCCTCGATCGAGCTATTAAGACCTCATCGAGGGTTTATTAAAAGCTCGATCGAGTTACATTTTTCTGTTTTTTCCGAATTTGCATTGCCAAAAAATGTAACCCACCTTCGTGGATGCACCCAAAATGTATTTAGTTTCTAGATATTACTATGTGGAGATCTGAGAGTCCTCTCTTCAATGGTTTCAGCTTGATCTTCTTATATTTGAGAGTCTCATTGAGACAAACCTATCCATATAGGTTAAGAATAATAGCATGTAGGTTTTCATAGTCCATCATGTAAAATGTATTTAGTTTCTAGAAATGACTCTGTGGAGATTTGAGATTCAATAGTTTCAACTTGAGCTTCTCATAGCTCTGATTCTCATTTATGCAATCCTATCCATAGAGTTTAAGAATAATTACATAGCAAGTTTTAGTAGTTTCCAGTATGTCAAAAAGAATAAGAGATAGCTATGTTTTTTAATGGCCTCATTTCCCAATGAGGAGGGCATAATTTCATGACTTTTAGAGTGTGTGAGATTGTTAAAGGAAACTTGATATGTAGGTATGCTCTGATATCTCTGTACATCTTTCTGACATATTAATATAGACATTGCTTGCTTTAAAAAAACAATGTGCGCCACAGTTATAATGATCCCCAATATAGTACAAAAATTAAATAACATCTTGTTGAATTTACATAAAAAAAATATACAACTAAGAGTCCATACATATAATAACATTTGTTGAAAAATGTTAGATTCAATGAGTAACTAGTTCCTAATGATATAAGGAACATATCATCCACAAACCTAAAGACATGTCTCTTTGATAAAGGAATTACCTTTCCTTTGTAATATGATTGCTTGGACCATAAGGCTTTGGAATATATATATATATATATATATATATATATAATTGATTATGTCCATGAATTATGAATTATATTCGACAGTATCAGGAAAGGACATGCACTATTTCTTGGACATCATAAATGATCTACTGAATTCCCAGAACTCCAAAATATACCTAATTGGGAAAGAGTGTCTCCTCTTTCTCCTCCCCATCTAATTTCTATACTCCCAAAATAGAACTTGTTGAGGAAGGATCGGATGCTCCTTTTCTCTAAGAATATTCAATTCTCAAAGGTCTATAGATATAAGGAATTTTATTGGAAAACTTGGCTAGATTGCCAGAGTGATTAATTTCTTAGCATACAAGTAACATGTTTCCCACCAACCCCAATATAGGTCTCTATGAGGGCCCTAAATCACTGAAATCACATATGGTATACTAAATTAACAAAAATCCATATTGGACCTACTTGGAGAAAGAACTGATGCACTTTCTCCTTACCATCTACTACTTTACCCACACTAAAATAAAACCCATTTAAGGAGTGACCGCTCTTTCTCTAATAAAATTTTTGTTTTTAAAAAAATTGTTTAAAGAAAAATTCCTATGAATTTTTTGGTTAAAGTATATATATATATATATATATATATATATATATATATATTTTTTTTTCCCCACCAACAAAATAGAACCCCTTGAGGAAGGAGCAACTTCTCTTTCTCTATTAAAATTTTAGTTTGTCAGCAATCTGCTTGAAGAAGAGTTCCCAAAAATTGAGTGACATTTCGATGGTGTCACATAATGTCACTCCCCCCTTCTAGACACGTGTTTCTTGTTGAGTGGTACACATGGATCCATCTCAAGGAAGTGACTTTATCATCCAAGGTCATAGTTAAATCTCCTATTGGTCGGAATTAGGAAAAAACTAGGCTAGAAAAGGAAATTTATCCTTTCAAAGTATTAATATCAATTAATAACGCACATTCTGGGGGTGTTTTCACAATTAGGAATGCAGTTACACACGTGTCATGGTGAGTTAACTTGTTAGTAGAGGGGGGTGTGGAAGAATCATTTTCCCTGAGAATTAAGGAAATCGCACGCCCAAAGATATTTGCAAAGGGTGGGATGAAGACATGCCACCCCTATGCCTTACGAGTAGAAGGCTCGATGAGTAAAGAATACGATGAAGAATAATGGCCTAGTACAATCCCTGTAGTGAAGGATCCACATGACACAACATGGTTCTGATGTGGACCTCCCTTCATCAAATTCATTACAACTTGCACATGGGAAATACCTAGGGAAATATGAAAATGTATTGGGAATTCATGTATGAAGTTATGATGGTTCACGACTCTGTTTTGGCACCAGGTAACATCAACAAGGATTTTTACACTCAATGATAACAGTACCTGGGTGGATAGTAATATTAATAATTTTTTTAATGTGAAGATATGGGAGATGATTTTTCTATCTCCACAATTATCTTTGAGTGCATAATAATAGGGAGAACGTCGGTTATTAGGGAAAGAGGAAGGCACCGATGGGGGGCGTGAGATATTAACATAGGTAGGTAGATCCCTGAAAATGAGGAGAATCCCCCTGAGGATAATTCAGATAGAGAGAGTGAAGAGGGACTTAATTCCTCCATGGAATTGGAAATGTCATCTAAAAAGCATCAAGGAGGGATATCTAAGCAACCCGAGCATGCGGGGACACAGGTGGAACAACAAGTGTTGGAGGATAATCTAGTTATGGATGAAAGCTCAAATATGTGGAGATTTCAATTTCAATGGGATGATATTGTAGATCTTGTCCAATTCATTCCCACCAATCTTGTCACCTTTCTTAAAGGGTGCCAAGGAGGAAACCCCTTGAAGGATGAGCACGCGAGGCCACAATAGTAGGAAACAAAGGTTAATCAATGTGGGTGGATTAGAGATCAAATCCATGCATTTGTTGAATTGTATGGGATGAGACTGCATATCCTGTCCACTTTGATCTCACCAATATCTTCACCTTTCCTGACTATTAGGAAATATATCATTTTAACTATTCTGTTTATTTGGATTCAGATAATTTGAACATCCCACCAAAGGTTCCCCACTCACAACAAAAGTTGGTTTTCAAACAACATGAGGGAACCGTAAGTATAAGGCTTTGAGATGAGGTGAGATGTTGTAGACTTGCAGTTTTGCATGGAGTAGATAGTGAAAATGTAGGAAATAAAATTTGGTACAAAAAAATCTTTCTTATTGAAATTTGGTACAAAACCTATGCAAGTGCAATCCTTTCCTTCTAAACATGAAATAACAACTTAAAATTTATCATGATAAAGCAAGCTTTATTGTAACTTAGAATAATTTGTTCAGCAATCATGGAAGTAGGAACATGTATATAATTAACCTCATTATGTTGAAGATCATATCCAATGTGGTTAACAATCTAAGATGTATACCATTTAATATGACTACCAAATCTCTTTGACAACGTATCTACACCTTTTGATGGATAAGGAAATTGAATATTTGTATTTAAAACCCTTGTAACATTTATAATGACACATCCAGCATGAACACCTTTATTATGCAATATCTCTTTTTATGGAAAAGAGATTCCCTCAGTTACCTTTAATCCATCCAAAAGTAGGTCCACACATTGTTAAGAACCAAGATCCATTTTAGAAGGCATTTATGAAATACAATATAACATGAAACACAATGAAAAACACACAATTCAAAAAAAATATCACTCAATTCAAAAAGAGAATAATATTTTTTGCTATATTTTATCAATTTTATCTATGATGTATAGGAGAATAATATTATTGTATGCTAGCATTCTCTATAAGATGATCAATGTGAGAACAAAAGAAGTAATGTTTCTTAAAGGGGAATGAAGGGATTGGATACAAATGACCAAACATTTATGAAATAGGATAAATTTCCACAAGCCCCAAGATAGGTCTCCAATGAGGGCCTAAGCAATGGGATCACCTTGAGGTAGTGGTCGAATGTGTGGATGCACCTGCAGATATTGTATTAAATAATATAGTGACCCGTGCACTCATAAGTGGATCAAATTCCTACCCCATTTCATCCAATTTAAAAAGGGTTGGCTAGTGATGGGGCACTTAAAAACCCATAAGAACCTCAAGAATTGCAGTATACATGAGATTAGGCATAGCTACAAAAAAATCAAGTGGAAGCAATAGACCTATGGAAGGGAGTATAGCTTGCAATGGAAAAAGGATGCAATAAAATCACCATCATTTGGGATTCAAAACTCTTAATACTTTGCTTAATTCATAAAAAACCCACCTAAAAACCCATATTTACATAGGCTAACATCCAAATTTCTTCTAAGATGCGAGAATTTTGATTGTATTCAAGCTTATCATGTAAATATTACACACAACAAGGTTGTGGACATAGAATCCAACCTTGTTTGTTACCTAAAATAAGGACTTTACAAAAGCAGGGGAGCAACCCACCTGACTCATATCCCCTTAAGGGTTCTTCTAAAAGTCTGTAGGTACACCCCATGCAAACTAATATTACAATTTAGAATCAGCTCTAGCGTTATGATGCAATATGGAGGTGTTCATATTATAATCCTCCCTTGTCCAAACTGGTCTATTAGATTATATTTTCCTAACTTAGGAGTCATTTAGCTATTATTGGGTCCACTAGTACCATTGGGTCAACTTAGGCCAATGGGGCCACATGTACAGTCACTAGAGTGTGGGGAACACATATATAGGTCATCTACAACTGACTGCACCTTCATGCATTAGTTTATGCACCTCCTAGACATTTCCCTACAATTTAGGAGCCACTAGGAGTGTCGGCACCAACCTCCTTCAGTTGTTAGCAGTTGGTAACAAGTCAAGCTTAGTTATGCTTCAGTTAGATTCAGTTAGATATCCTCCAGTTTAGTTATCACCATCTATGCATGATTGCATGTGGGAAGGAACCTATTCTCACCTACTTCTCACCTACCACTGCAGTTAGACTGGTTTTATTGATTGAAATTGATTAAGAGACTAGATTAGACATATGAAGTTATCCTAGTGAAATAGGATAGTGATTTGGACACTTCTATTTAACCATGTAGTCAGATTGAGTTGGTGGATTTGAATCCTATCCACATGATTCAAATTCCCTTATTTGTAACACTGTTGTATACTGTTGGGATTAATGAAGTTTATACTATAATTATACTGAGCAATACTTGTCTGTTTATTGTGAGATTTGTTTTGTTCAATGGGTATTATTCATTCCTTTACAATGCATAATAATTAAATATAATGGCACTCATTGCCTAAATATCAATGGCACATTAATTCTAATATGGTATTGGAGCCTCCTCAAGCAAGCTTCAAGTCTGTTTACTCCCCATTGTACACCAGAAGCAGCTGGGTTTCCACATAAGTCCTGCAATATTTGCATTGCTAACTCTAGATTCGTCCATAGAAGTCTCTGCGGGCGTGACAGACCCTTGGAAAGTGTACATGTCGAGAGGGAAGTCTTGGTTCTGACATAGTTTGAATTGGTTTTGTTTTTGCAGTGAATTCTTACAGGTGCTATGTAGGCTGATTGAAGATGTTGTCTGATCAGAAGGATAATTGATGGATTCTCAATCTTTCACACCCCGTATCCTAACACCCTTCAACTATGTTGATTGGAGGGAATATATGCAGGTATCTTTGAACAAGATGGGCATGTTCAGGATGACAATGTGAAGAGAGACTGAAGCCCATCACTTAACTGAGAAAAACAAGTTTATGAACCGCTTAGATGAAGGTTTTTTATTTCTATGTGCTCACATATCCACACACCTCCTCTTCCACCTTCTAGGATTGAGGAATCCCAAATAATCTTGGGAGAAGCTTCAATTCTTGTTTGGAAAGCAAGATGGGCTTCGGGGACACATCTCAGAGAAAAAGCTGATAGCCTTACAACCCAGTAGTTTCGATACCATACAACAATTCTTTACAAGATTCAAGTCTCTTCCACTACAATGTAAGCAGTGTGGAATAGAGAGAAAGGATGACCAACTTGTGCTCTCCGTACCGAGTAAACTAGGTTCTGAGTATTCTATATTTGTCTCTACCTTCCATTCCAGAAGAGCTTCCATTCCCAATTGGAAGATGCCCTCACTTGATAGCTTTTCCAAGTCCTTAATACACTAGAAATAAAAGTTGGTACAGATGGGAGTCCTCCAAAATTCCAAAAAACAAGCTCTTTTGGTGATAGACTCTACTAATGCGCAAGCTAAAAGGAGGCACAAGGAGAAGGAGCCTAATGCTTTTGATTCAAAACTAAAAGAGAATCAAAGATCTTCCAAAGGAGCTTCAGGATCCAAGAGGAAGAAGAAGTTTGAAAATACAAGATGTCCCTATTGTATGAGGGGTTTTCATCTTGAAAACCATTGTATGAAGAAGTAGATCGACCAATTTTCCTCCCTCCTTGAACAAAACAACATTTTTCTCCCAAATGGAGCAAAGAATTATGATGCTGGACCACAGTTAGAAGATCATGAGAGGTTCCATTCCTTGAAGGATGTCCTTACTCGGTCAACAACTTATTTGATTGATTTTGCAGCATCCAACCACATGGTTTATTCCAAGGAATTGTTCTCTTCCCTCACACTATCAAAAGGGCCGAGCATTCGCATGGGACATGACTCCCAAATTCCAGTAGTAGGAAGAAGTTAAGTTAAAATCCAGCATGGTGATTTCAAAAATGTTCTCTATGTGCCCTCCCTTGCAGCTAATTTGTTGTATTTTTATCAGATGACCCATATAGGCTCTCCCAAGAGAGTTACATTTGACTCAAACTTAGTTGAAATCATAGAAAAATATACAGGAAGACTCATAGAGAAATGTATTTCCAATATTCCACTAAGGCTTATGAGTTATCACATTTTTTCCTTGACTCACCTCCTACAACTCTATTGACTCATGATAACAATTCAAGCAAGATATGGCATGAGAGATTTGGGCATATCAATTTCAAATATCTCTAGCAACTCCATAATGATAAAATTGTTGAAGGTTTGTCTCTCATCCAAAATTCTGATCAAGTATGTCCTAGTTGTTTGGTAGGTAAGCATCCAGAGAGGAGGTATGAGGTTGGGAAGGAACATAGGGATGCCTCTATACTTGATTTGATACATAGTGATGTGGCAGGACCAATGCCCACAACATCAATTAATGGTTGCAGGTATTTCCTTGCTTTTATTGATGATTGTTCTAGGTTCTGCTAGATATACTTCATGAAACATAAATCAAAATTTTTTAAAATCTTTAATTTTTTTAAAGCTATGGTTGAAAATAGTTTCAGGAAAACGATCAAGTCCATAAGATCTGATAGAGGAGGAGAGTACTTTAAAATATATTTCTAGCACTATTATGAATCCGAGGGGATTTGAATGGAAAACTCAGTTCCATACACACCACAGAAGAATGGTGTGGATGAGAGGAAAAATAGATCACTGAAGGATATGGTAACATGTATTCTTCATGCCAAGAATTTTCCTCCTTCTCTTTGGGTAGAAGCTGTAAACTATGCTTCATGCATACAAAATAAAGTGCCTCATAAATAAATGGTTGGGGCCACTCCATTCGAAGCACTACTTGGGAATAATCCCAATGTCTCTCACTTGAGAGTTTTTGGTTCCAAATCTTGGGCCAGAATACCCATTGATAAGAGGAAGGCCTTCCAAGCCCAAAGCAGTGAATCCATTATGTTGGGATATGCAGAGGACGCAAAAGAATACAAGTTGATGGAGGTTGCAACTAGGAAATGATTCATTGAGTGAAGTGTCAAATTTGAAGAAGATAAGTTGTGTGATACACCACCATCCAAAGCACAAGAAGGTATAACCACTCTTGCACTACCTATTGATGATGATGATTTGTCACATGTTTCAGATTCAGATGAAGAGGAACCGGGTCAACATGATATTAGTATTGAGGTTGAACCTTAAGAGATTCTAGATCCAAATCCAACATCCATTCCAAACCAAAGGGCTAAGCCTAGATGGGCCCAAAATATCATTTGATGCAATTGGGGATGGTGTTAGGAATCCAGAAGATAGAAGGAGAACAAAGTACCAGTATCAAAATGAGCATGTCACTCTCTCTCTCTCATAGATTCGCTCCCTACCGAGTGGTGCAACAAGATTCTAGGAAAGTGCTACATGACGATAGTGAATGATCAACTATTTGGTCCACATAAGAAGAAAATTGATCATTCTCTACCCCTTCCATACATAAGAAACACACAAAACATCCATCAGTTCAGAAGGACATTAAGAGGTTCACATGCACAACTTCAGGATGTTGCTGCATAGAAGTGTTGATGTATTTGTAACTTCAGAATGTATTCACTTGTATATTTCATGTATTGTACCCCGATGTTTATTACGGGAAGTATCTGTAATGTAATTGAGTCATGTCATGCCCTGATGTTCCCATCAGGAGGTTCTATAATGTAAAAAAGTCATGTCAAGTCATTGTGGGTAACCCTCCTATTGTTCAAGGGTTAAAGTCCCTGCAGTTGCGGGGCCCTAGGGTTATTAGACTCTCCTAGAGAATTCGGCCCTAGTGAGTTATTGTAAAGTCAGGAATTAGTATAAATAGAGAGTGAGCCTATCTATTTATCACACACACACTCACACTCAGTTGTAGCGTATAGTTGAGGAAGAAGAAGTTGTTGGGGCTAGAAAGAAAGAGGCTACTGTTGTCGGGATATCATCTTACTATTTTTAGGGCTTTTCTTTTGGTGTTGATTCTATCTCTAAGGAAGTTGTGGGGTTTTATCCTTTATGGTTTACCCAGGGAAAATCTTTGTGTTCATTGTCTCTTGTGTTTGATTGATGTGTTTGTTATTCTCTCAGTTAAAGATCCTAATATAATCCTAGCTTAAATGTTAAAATGTAACATGGTATCAGAGCTAACCTGAGAAGAAGACACTATGCAGCTGTGGAAATTAGGGATTCCTAATTTTTGGATCTCTCTCCACATATTTTCAGCAAAAGAAGGTTGGGCTGACTCTCCTCCCCAAGGCGCATCTTTCTGTCGAAGCAGAATCTGATTCCGAGCATTTTCAGTTTTTGACCCGACAGTGCTACCGAAAACTAGGGCTTTCCGCAAAAGTGGAATTTTTCAGTGAGCCCAGGACTGGATTGATATCCTCCTCAAAATCTAAGTTTAGAGTTCAAGATCAAAGCTTTTGGTTGGACAAAACTCTGGGAAATTCAAACCCTAATCTGCTCCTGAACCAAGTCTAGAGAAATTTAGTTCCAGATCTAGATCCAACATCTTGACTTGGTAAGATCTAAAGCTTTTGTATTTCCATTTGAGGTTCTTAGTTAAGATGTCTCATCATACCAAGCTTGATGAAAATCCTAAGGGAGATGATAAATTCTGAGCCTGGAAGTATAGGATCTCCCTGGTCCTGGAAGAAAATGAGTTGGACTCCTACATCAATGAGGAGGTTCCAGTTCCAGAGGGAGATGAGGCTAAGGCCTTATACAAGAAGAAGTTGGTTATGGCTAAGAGGATTATTACTGATTCAATCAAGGATCACCTCATACCACAGTTGTCCTCCCTAAAGACACCTTAAATCTATGTTTGATGCCCTAACCAAACTGTTTGAAGGAAAGAACATAAACCGGAAGATGACTTTGAGGAACTAGTTGAAGAATGTAAAGATTTAGAATGTAGAGACCATCCGGTCTTACTTTACAAGGGTCTCTCGGATCAAGGAACACTTGGAAGCAGTAGATGAAGAAGTGGAGAATGCAAAAATTGTAATGACCACCTTGAATGGTCTCCCTAGGTAATGGGACTCTTTCATTCAAGGGATCTATGCTAGAAAGAAGCTAGTCAAGTTCAGCAGACTATGGGAAGAATGCTTTCAAGAAGAATCTTGGATAGTAGCTCGATAAGAAAAGATGGGAAGTGAAGATCAAGCTCTCACAATACAATCCAAGAAAACCAGATCTAGCCACCACAGAGGTAAGCACTCTCACCAGAAGAGTAACTTTAGAAAGCCTAGAGATATGTCTAAGTACATTTGCTATACATGTGATGAAAGAGGACACTTTTCTAGAGATTGTCCTAGAAACAAAAGTATCTCTCACAAGAAGAAGGGAAACAAGAGAAGACATCATGCTCATGCTACAGAGGATGATGAACCTTCCACAAAGAGAACCAGACAAGACAATGATGATTCTTCAAGTGATGAATAATATGTTCTGATTTCCGCTCTCACATGAACTATCACACATGGAAGCAATGATTGGCTTATAGACAGTGGTGCTTCCAAAAATATGACAGGATTCAAGGAATACTTTGTGAAACTATCTGAACATGAATCACCTCATAAGGTGAAACTTGGAGATGAATACTAGTATCCAATAAAAGGTAGTGGTGAATCATCATATAAGCTAGACTCTGGAAATTCTATCAAGATGAAATATGTATTGTTTGTACCTGGACTAAAGAAGAACCTCCTCTCCATATCTGCATTGGATGCAAAAGGAATGAGGGTTGCATTTGTAGATGGCCAATTTCTCATGTGGCCAAAGGGAAAGTCTATTGATGATGCAGTAGTGATTGGGGAACGAGAAGGAGGACTATACAAATTGAAGGGCCAACCAGAACAAGCCTTGGTTCATGACTTGGTAGAACCAAATGAGCTTTGTCATAGAAGACTTGCACATGTGCATTACAAAGCACTACCACTTGCAAGCAAAGCTATTGAAGGTATCCCAGAAATGCAGAAAAACATGAAGGTGTATGCAAAGGATGTGTGAAAGCGAAGAACACAAAGAAGACATTTCTAAGTAGGGAGAGAAAGGCAAAAGGAATCTTGGAAATCATCCACTATGATGTATGCGGTCCAATGTCATCTAGTTCATTAAGCGGGTATGTATACTATGTTTCTTTTATTGATGATTTTTCTAGAAAGACATGGATATACTTTATGAAGAACAAATATGAAGTATTCAGCAAGTTCAAGCAACTCAAAGCCTTGATTGAGAACCACATTGAAAAGAAGATCAAGACCTTTCGATCAGATAATGGCAGAGAATTCACATCAAATGAATTCAAAGAGCTATGCAAAAACTTAGCGATTAAGAGGGAGTTATACACTCCGTATAATCTGCAACAGAATGCGATTGCAGAAAGAAAGAATAGAACGGTCATAGAAGCAGCAAGGGCCATGCTTCATGATCAAGATATTCCCATGAATATATGGGTAGAAGCTGCCAGAACAATGGTATATGTACAGAACCATACTCCACACAGAGCACTCAAGAACAAGACACCTAAAGAAGTCTTCTCTGGTAAGAAACCAGAACTCAACCATCTCAGAATATTCAGCTGTCCTATATACATACATATTTGAAAGAAAAGTGGATGAAGTTAGATCCTTTAGGAAAGATGGGTATATTTGTGGGATACTCTGAAAGCTTGAAGGCTTACAGAATATACTTACCAGGATTCAAGATGATCGACATCAGCAGAGATGTAACGTTTGACAAAGATTTAGCTTACATCAAATCCAGGAAGAAACCGGCTGAAGAACCTGAAGAAACAGAAGCACCCAGAATTCATGATACAACCATGAAAAAAGAAATTCAAGAAGAGGATCGAGAATTAGAAGAACCTCAAGAACCTATGGAGAATAATCCTCACAAGAGGAAACCTACTTGGGTACGTGAAATTATCCAAGGTGTAGAAAGATATGGAGCTTCAAAAGAAACACACAGAGGAAGAAAGAGAACTAGGTCCTGCTCCAATTATGTAGCCTTGCTATGTGACATCATTGATAAATAACCTTCCAACTATGAAGAAGCAACAGAAAGAAAAGAATGGAAGGATGATATGATCAAAGAGTATCAATCGATCATGAAGAATGGTGTTTGGGATGTTGTCCCAAGACCAGAACGGAAGTCGATTGTAACTTCCAAATGGATCTACAAGATCAAGCATGCTGCAAATGGCAGGATAGAAAAATATAAAGAAAGATTTGTGGCTCGTGGATTCTCTCAGAAAGAAGGAATAGACTATGAAGAAACTTTTGCACCTGTATCTAGATACACTTCCATCAGATCAGTACTTGCTCTGGCTGCAGTGATGAAATGGAAGATACACCAGATGTATGTCAAGACTGCTTTCTTGAATGGTGTAGTAGAAGAGGAAGTGTATGTGGAGCAGCCACTCAGTTTTGAGACACATGACAGGGATTCTCATGTGTGTAGATTGAAGAAAGCCTTGTACGGTTTGAAACAGGCACCCAGGACATGGTACAACAGAATTGATGGCTTTCTATTAAGTTTGGGCTTTACCAAAAGTAAAGCAGATTCCAACCTTTACTACAAGGTTGAAAAAGGTAACCCAGTGATACTCCTACTGTATGTGGGTGATATGTTTGTAACAGGTATGGATGCGTTGATTGCTGATATGAAGAGGAATCTTACTGCTGATTTTGAAATGAAAGACTTGGGTATGATGCACTATTTTCTAGGCATTGAGGTGTGGTAGAATGCAGATGGAGTCTTCCTCGGACAAGGGAAGTATGCACTGGATATCCTGAAGAGGTTTGGGATGATTGACTGCAAGGCCATAACCACACCTATGGCATCGAAACTAAAGCTATTGAGTGATGATTCATGAGAAGTTGATGCTACGATGTATCATCAAATGATTGGGTCCTTGATGTACCTGACAAACACAAGACCAAATATTTGCTTTGATGTGAACACCTTGAGCTAGTTCCTGATAGATCCGAGAAATGCTCACTTGATTGCTGCAAATCATGTTCTGAGGTACCTGAAGGGTATAGTTGATTATGGGCTCAAGTACGAGGCAAATCAGAAAATTAACCTGGAAGGTTATGTTGATTCAAATTGGGCAGGCAGTGCCATCGATAGGAAGAGCACTTTAGGATGCTGCTTCAGTATGGGATCATGTGTGATCTCTTGGTTTAGTAGGAAGCAGTCATGTGTGGCACTGAGTACAGCTGAAGCAGAGTATGTCGTAGCTTATTCATCTAGTTGCGAGGTAGTGTGGCTAAGAAAGATACTGTCTGATTTAATTGATCTCCAGTTGGATGCTACTTGTATATATTGCAACAACCAGAGTTGTGTGAAGTTGTTGGAGAACCTGGTGTTCCATGACAAGTCGAAGCATATCGAGATCAAGTATCACTATATCAGGGATATGGTGCAGAGAGGAGCATTGAAGCTCCAGTATGTTGCGACGGGCGAACATATAGCTGATGTGTTAATGAAGCCACTGGCTAGAGTGATGTTTGAGTACTTTAGGGAGAAGCTTGGTGTTCTCTAGATCGAGGTTACCTCCAAGGGGAAATGATGAGTACGAGAGCCATTTTGACATGGTGAAAGGATTAGGTTTCTTCCATGGTCAAACGTAAGGGCTGATCCATTCTGTCATGGTGAGAGGATTGGTTCCTTCCATGTCAGATGTTAGTGCTGAGCCATTCTGATGTGACTGTAGGATTGGTTCCTACATGATCAGATATAAGTGTGGAATGTCATTCTTGGAATGGAGGAACCTGGTCAGTTAATAGGAATACTCAACTTGGATCTTAGATGCCATTCTCTGGGAGAATGGAAGCACCTGTTCAGTTACCAGGAATCCTCATTCTGGGACTGAGAGCCATTCTGGCGCGATGTGTTTACACATGGTCAGTTGTAAGTGCAGTTCCCTTTCGATGCAGTGTGTTTGCACATGGTTGTAGTAAGTGCAGAGCCCTTTCGATTCAGTGTGTTCACACATGGTTGAATGTAAGTGTAGAGCCCTTCTGATGCGGTGTGTTCGCACATGGTCAGATGTAAGTGCAGAGCCCTTCCGATACAGTGTGTTCACACATGGTTGAATGTAAGTGCAGAGCCCTTCTGATGTGGTGTGTTCGCACATGGTCGGATATAAGTGCTGAGCCATTCTAGCGCAATGTGTTTACACATGGTCAGATGTGAGTGATGGATCTTTCTGACAAGATGAGGTCAGATGTGAGTGTTGGGCATGCCTTTCTGACAAGATGAGAATAGATATAAGAGTTGGGTGGGCCATTCTAACTTAGGGTTAGATATGAGTGCTGAAGAAGACCTACATGAAGGATAGGCCTAAAAATAGTATGAAAAAGGGTTGGCTCTTTAGAACTTCTTGTGACGAGAAGAATCAAGAGATAGCACCATTATGAGATAGCACCGATGATGATGATCTAGACTTGATGATGATCCAAATCAAGTGATGATCCAGACATGATGATGATCCATACTTGATGATGATCCAGATCAAGTGATGATCCAGATTTGATGATGATATAATGATGATGATCCAATAGTGATGATGATCCAGCAGTGATGATCCAGGTCCCGTGATGAAGAAGACTTGAAGATGAAGAAGACTTGAACATGAAGACAACTTGAAGATGAAGATGACTTGAAGATGAAGATGACGAGATGATCCAGTCAATATAGATAAGAAGACTAGTGCTAAAAATTTTGTCGAAAGAATACCTTCCTAGTTAAGAGGGAGTTTTGATGTATTTGTAACTTCATAATGTATTCACTTGTATATTTCATGTATTGTACCCCAATGTTTATTCTGGGAAGTATCTATAATGTAATTGAGTCATGTCATGCCCCGATGTTCCCATCAGGAGGTTCTATAATGCAAACAAGTCATGTCAAGTCATTGTGGGTAACTCTCCTATTGTTCAAGGGTTAAATTCCCCATAGTTGCGGGGCCCTAGGGTTATTAGACTCTCCTAGAGAAGTCAGCCCTAGTGAGTTATTGTCAAGTCGGGAATTAGTATAAATAGAGAGTGAACCTCTCTATTTATCACACACTCACTCACACTCAGTTGTAGTGCATAGCTGAGGAAGAAGAAGTTGTTGGGGCTATAAAGAAAGAGGCTACTACTGTCGAGAGATAATCTTACTATTTTTGGGTCTTTGCTTTTGGTGCTGATTCTATATCTGAGGAAGTTGCAGGGTTTTCTCCTTTATGGTTTCCCTGAGGAAAATCTTTGTATTTAATGTCTCTTGTGTTTGATTGCTGTGCTTTTTATTCTCTTAGTTAAATATCCTAATATAATGCTATCTTAAATTATAAAAATCTAACAAGAAGAACCATACTACTGCATAGAGCTGCAAATTGCAGTAGATTTTTGCATGTTATTTTCTAAGGAGGAAGTTTATTTTCTTCTAAAAATAGTTTAGATTTCATGTTCCTTATTTTGAGAGGGGGGAGGGGGGGGGGGGAGGAGGGGGTAGTTCCCATGAGATTTTCCCCTATTTTCTCGGTTTATTAAGAATTTTTTTATTATTCTTTTAGATTGTATATGGGTGACTTTTGAACTTGTTTCCAGGGACCACATTTTTCCAAGTTAGGATTCATGTAGGGTGTTAGGATTATAATCCTCCCTTGTCCAAAATGTTTTATTAGATTATATTTTCCTAACTTAGGAGTCATTTATTTATTATTGGGTCCACTAGTACCATTGGGTCCACTTGGGTCAATGGGGCCACATGCACCAGTCACTAGAGTGTGGGGAACATAGATAGAGGTCATCTGCAACTGACTACACCTTCATGCATTAGTTTATACACCTCCTAGACCATTCCCTACAATTTAGGAGACATTGGGAGTTTCAGAACCAACCTCCTTCAGTTATTGGCATTTGGTGACTAGTCAAGCTTAGTTATGCTTCAGTTACATTTAGTTAGATATCCTCCAGTTCAGTTAGCGCTCATTATGCATGGCTACATGTGGGAAGGCACCTATTCTCACCTAATTCTCACCTACCACTACAGTTAGACTAGTTTGATTGATTGTAACTGATCGAGAAATTGGATTAGACTTCTGAAGTTAGCCCAGTGAAATCCCATAGTGATTTAGACACTTCTAGTTAGCCATGCAGTCAGATTGAGTTGGTGTATTTGAATCCTATCCATAATGATTCAAATTCCCTTATCTGTAACACTGTTGTATACTGTTGGGATTAATGAAGTTTATACTGTAATTATACTAAGCAATACTTGTCTATTTTGTGTGAGATTTGTTTTGTTCAGTGGGTAATACTCATTCCTTTACAATGCATAATAATTAAATCTAATGGTACTCATTTCTTGAATATCAATGGCACATTAATTCTAATAGGAGGAGTGGCATCGTCCTTCTCCAAGATAGCTTGAGCAAGTAATTAGTTAATGTACCCTAGATATGGTAGTACAAGTCCCCTCATTCCTCCTTCTGAAGCGTGTGAGACTTTACCAACTATTTTGTTGAATAAGGTTAGCAAGTATTTCATCTTAACTTAACATGACTGGAGGAAAAATTAACATGAGTTTATGAGGGTGAATAACATCTTGTTTCACAGAAGAATTCGATCGGTAGTGGTCATTTTGTCTTCTGGTTTTGATTTGGAAAGAATTTGAGTCATAATGGCTAGTTCCAACACTCTCTCATTGGTATCTCCTTTGTAGCATGAACAACATATTACAGAGCTATAGAAAACATTGGGATTTATTATAAGTAGTATAGAAAGGTGGAAACATGATGTGGGACAACAGACGAATGGATAAATTAGGTTGGAAATTTAGCAATAGGAAATATCTAGTTCCCAACTAGATAGAATGAAATCTAAGATCACCACACAAATAGGGTGAGCGGATCAGAGAGCTTCAGGAGGATGTTCACAAGTTGAAAAATAAATTGGATACCATATTAAGGCGAGTGGAGCACTAGGACAACATTAGTGGGATATTTAAAGACATTTTAAGTTCTTAATCAAGAATAACCCTTAGGAAACAAGAACATGTCCCAACTCCTGTGTTCACATCCCATCATCAACCAATCTGCAGCACTGCGACAAGCGTCACAACCTCTTGCTCTATCTAATTACCATGTCTATACATAAATTATGTGTTGCTTGTGTCATTTTTGGTATAATAGTTTTACAAGGATTTATACTAGTAATATAGAAGAAATATAATACACAAACAAGACTAGGTGGACAAAATCCATAGAAGATGGATTTTTTTTTAATTTGGAAGACTGAACTCGTGCTGCTATTTTTGGTAATATATATGGTTGGATGGCTCGGTTGTAGACACTCTTTTATATAATCCATTTTTCTTTTAGTTAAAAAAAATCTATATATTATATCAATTAACTTATGTCAGTGAATTATGAATTCTATTGGATGGTACCAGGAAAGGATAGATGCTCTTTATCTGTCCACTCCCCCATAACCCTCGAAGGGGTATATGCTCTTTAAATGAATTTCAAATTTACTGATATCAAATATGATCTACTACATTCCCTAAACTCCAAAATGGATTAGATGATCTTTCTCGATACCATGTAGTTTTCCCACCCCCAACAATATCTCCTTGAGGGAGGATCAACTGTTATTTTACTAAAAAAAATATTTTCTCAAAGGGTCATTACATATAAGGACATTCATTGAAAAGGGATATATTGCATGAGTGACTAATTCCTAATCATGCAAGGATGATATCATCAACTTACCCCAAGATAGGTCTACTTGAAGAAGGAGTGATTTTTTCCTCCTATCATCTATATAATGATAATATATTAGTAAGATTTGTATATATCAATTTGTTTATGTCTTTGAATTATGAATTCTATTCAACAATACCAGAAAAGGATGCACACTCTTTCTTTGTCCAACCCCTATATTCCTCGAAGAGGTGGACTCTCTTTAAATGATTTCCTGCTTCATTGAAATCTTATATGATCTTATAGATTGCAAGAAATACAAAATGGACCTACATGTGGAAATGACGGTCTCTCTTTCGTGTTACCATATAGTATCTCTAGCCAAAAATAGAACTCATTAAGGAAGGAGATTCCGCTCTTTATATGAGTATTATTTTCTCTAATGGTCCATACTTAAATAAGTATGTTTATTGAAAAATTATAGATTGCACGAGTGAATATTCACTAAACATACAAGGAACATGTCATCGAAAAACCTTAAGATACATCTCTTTATAAAGGAGCGACCATTCCTTCCTAAGTGGGCCTCTTGGACCATAAATCCTCATAAAATTTATACTGATAATATATTAGTATTACATGTATATATATCTCAATTTTTTTATGTCTATGAATTATGAATTCTATTCGAAGGTATCAGGAAATGATGAGTGTTCTTTCTCTGTCTAGCCTCCATATTACTTGAAGGGGTGGATGATCTTTAAATGATTGAATCCATCACTGAAATTATACATGCCCTACTAAGTTCCAGTAACTCCAAAATGGAACTACTTGGGGAAAGAGTGGTTTCTCTTTCTCCTTACCATCTACTTTCTCTACTCCCAAAATAGAACCCCCCCTGAAGGAAGGATCGACCACCCCTTTTCTCTAATATGATTCTTTTATCAAAGGGTCCATAGATATAATTATGTTCTCTCTTTGAGGGACTAAAAATCATTGAAATTGCATATGATCTACTAAATTACCAAAATACACAATGGGCCTGCTTGGGGAAAGAGAGACAACTCTTTATCCTTACCATATACTTTCCTCACACAAAAAAAAACCTTCAAGGAGTGACCGCTCTTTCTTTGGAAAATTTTTATTTTCCAACAAATTGTTTGATGAAAATTTCCTACAAAATTTGTTTTTAAGTACCCAGATCTACTTTACATAATTATCATGTGGACATATATGATGCATAATGGCCATGTGTGAGTGGATGAAATGGGTCAACCATGCGGTTACTGAGTACATGTGATATCATTGGAAAGGATGGTGGACATCCACATAGAATTTAGAGGAATGTGTTATGCAACCAAGTCCCATAATTAACATAAAAATAGTATAAATAGACCAAAAGAGAGTAATACATGCCTTAATAATGAAGAACGGAGATGAATAACAATCCTCTTTGAGGGAGGAACCTCCTTACACAATTTACTGTGTACCCAAGACAATACAATATACAATGCTTACCCAAATGAAAATATTTCCTTCCTATATATAGGAGACAAAGGTGTACAATAAAAACTAATAGAACCAAGCCTACATCAATAATATGTAATACAACACCATATACGGGGTAAAGTGCCACACTCCAGGGGGACTGTGCCCAACATTTAGGGCTTAAAATTCCCCTACCCTTTAGACACGCATTGTAATCAATGCTTTGGTAGTTGTGGATGCAGCTGTATGAAGGCATCATCTTCCCATGTCGAATTTAAAGATGGAAAGTTCTTGCACTTGATGAGGTACTCAATAATAACTTGATTATGTATTTGTTTGGTCTTTGTTTTAATGATTTATTCAAGTTTCCATATGATTTTTTCTTATTCAAAACTCCTTTGAGTGTGATGTTTATCTACCTCTTGTTTCATCCTATTTTTTGACATCTTCAATAATTGGAGACTGCTTGTCGGTACTCTATGTGATCTACCACTGTTGAACTATAAAGTTTCCTTATTCAACCCTGATTGGAAGATTGTTTTATGGTCAACTTGGATTGAGATCAATTTAAAATTTCAGCTCCTCTAGAACAACAACTTTGGCTTGTAGTGTCTTGATGTGTCATGTTTCTGATGTCCCAATTCTAGCATAATTTGGATGCTCTAGTAGAACTATATTGCAATTCTCCCAACACTTCTAATTTTTGTCCTATCCAAAATAGAGAACTTATATGTTATGTCAATTGTCAAATATTTTGAATCTAACTCTGAAAAATATACCAAAAATAAAATGTTCAGTCTTATTTTTGATGCAATGGGTCTCACTCAATTTGGATATCAGATGCTCTGGATATAACATTTTTTCCTAGAGCACATTTTTTCAAACCTTGATTGGAAGACTGTTTTAAGGAATACTTGAAACTAATATAAAATTGGAATTTCAACTCCTTTAGGTATGAAACTTTGTCCTATTGTATCCTGATGTGTACACTTTATGATGCCATGGGTTTGGCCTAATTTGGATGTGCCAATAAAAAAATATTGTAAATATCCTAAGACTTCATATTTTTGGCCTATCTAGAAGATATAGCTTGTATGGTGTGCCAAATGTCCAATATATCATTTATATAGATAAAAATCCTACCATAGAAACCATGATATGTCTTCTTTCGGATTCAATAGGTCTCACTCAATTTGGATCTCGGATGCCTCAGGTATGAACTTTTTCCTCAAAACACTTGTTTCAAACCTTGATTGGAAGGATGTTTTAGGGCCTCCTTGTAATTGAGATATAATTTGAATTTCGACTCCACTGGGTATGAAACTTTTTCCATTGGTACCCTGGTGCATCCTATTTATAATGCCACGGGTCTGACCTAGTTTGGATTCTCTAGTAGAAAGTTATTGCGAATGTACCAACACTTTTTCTTTTTGTCCTTTCAGAAGAGAAAACTTGTATGGTATGCCACACATAAAATATTTAGTTTATATAGATGAAAATCCTACCACATATACCCCATTCCATCTGATTTCATATGCAACTGGTCTCACTCAATTTGGATCTCATATGCCTCATATATGACCTTTTTCCCTAGAAATCTTGTTTTACACTAGGTTGTGGACTAGTCAATAACCCTATATTCCTTCGTAATTATCTCCAAAAAATGTAATGGATCAGGATTTAAATTTCATACTGGATTTTGTTTGACCTTTTTTAGAAGTGATTTTTTAACCTATATTCTAAATTCTTGTAGAAAACAATTTGTAGCTAAAATTCCATGCTGACTCATTTTGTAGAAGCCAGTCCCGAGAAAAGAGCTCTAATACCAAATGTTGTGCGACCAGGTCCCAAAAATAACATAAAAATAGAAGAAATAGAACAAAGGAGAGTAATCCATGGCTTAATAATGAATAATAGAGATGAATAGCAATCCTCTTTGAGGGAGGACCCTCCTTACACAATGTAATGTGTACCCAAGACAAGACAATATACAATGATTACACAAATGAAAATATCTCCTTCCTATATATAGGATACAAAGTTGTATAATCAAAACTAATAGACCCACTAATAGACCTAATCCTACATCAATAATATGTAATACACCACCATATATAGGGTAACGTTCCACACTATAGGGGGAATTGTGCCCAATATTTAGGGCTTAACAAAATGAGGGATGAGCGACAAACCTAGTTTTTGGAGCCACAAATATGGTTTTTAAAACCATTATCATTCCCTTCAAAGCCATGTTATTGAGGCTACATAAATAGCCAATGAACCATATGCATCGTGTCAATCCTCCATAGTAGATCTTACCATTAGTAAAAAAGGAAATTGCATGGAGTATAATAAAGGTATTCACCACCAATGGATAAGGATCAAGGATGGATAAGACTGAGCATCATGATCAAAGGCTAAGGCTCATAGCGCATTGTCAAACTATGCACTAGTTAATGAGGTCTGTATGAGCCATTGGAGGAAAGCTACAGGTCCATGTGTCTATTTGTCATTAACAATTACTCTAACAAAAAAAAATGAAAACAACCTCCTCATCAAGCCATAAGACTCTTTAATAAGGCCTGGAATTTCACATATTGTAGATCATTTATCGTTTCTTAAAATGTATTTGACAGCTAATTATAAAATTGGCATGTTAAGAGAGATAGGCATGAAAATTATTAAACCATAGATTTGATGTCTATGCATTTAAAAATCTTGTCATAAATTTTAATACTGGTTGGAGGGTGTAGCTTGTCATCACTAAGAGTTTTTTAGAAATTTTCAAAGGGCCACTAGCCCCAAAGAATGACTTAGTGTTAGAAGTTTCAAATAAAATCCCTTAGGAGCTGATTATAAGACCTTTTGAATCATTTAGGCATTTAAAATAAGTAGGAAACCAAGGGTTGAGACTAGGTGATAAAGGATAAATATACTTTATGCCAAACATGTGGATTACCATTAGATTTGAGGAGATCAATGGTTGGAGGAAATAAAAATACATCAAAGTGCATGAAAGATATTGAAGGTGAAGTGAGATGATGAAGCACATGTTATGTAGATCAAACAATATGTAGAGACGAAGTGTAGTAGAATTGTGCACTAGTAAAAACCAACCCCATGGTTCGTTGGCCCAAAATTTCCATGGACATGTGAGGCATTCTAATTAAAAACAACCTAGAAGGGCCATTTTCAATACTGTAGTTACCACCCAAAAGTGCAAATAGATAGTGCCTCCATGCATGAAAAGGGAGATATAGTTCCTCCAATTCAAATTCTTTCTAAATTTCAATTGGATCTCTTGCTAAATTGGCGCAAAACATCATGTAGTTAGGTACATCCAATTTTAAATATTTCTTAACCGATGGGAAATGCCAATTTTTGAAGTTATCAAGTTTATTTGAAGAAACAATCTGGCACCCAACATTCACTATATCCGTCCAGTTGACATTGGTGACCAACAATCCCAGTACACCTTCAATATTTACACCCCAAGTATTTACTATATTGAATTCTATACCCATTGTTGTTTGTACCAACTGATAAAACCATAAAGAATTCTTACCCTAGTTAACCCAGTATAACCATTTTTAACCTGTCAGTTGATAATTTAGTCAAGATGGCCTCTTCATCCAAAATAAACTCCTTAAGATGGGATTTTTGGATAATGAAGATATTCATGACCATGACACCGATATGTTTGACACAATTCTCACCTTCTCAGACATACTCTCCACAATCAGAGAATCTAAATCCTTGGTTTTGGATGGCCAAGACCCATGCCACTAGTGGGAATTGAACTTAGATAGTGTTGTATGACCTTACACAGTGTACTTCCCCATGTTTCTAACCCAATGTTCCATTACAAATTTGTGAAATATGGTGCACAATAATCCCTAACGATTCAAAAAATGTTGTGCATCCATGACTTCCTATTCCTACAAGAGTTAAATGAAAAGAGTTTTTCCACAACCTATCAGTCACTCAAACCCATGGAAATAATACATTGTTTAACCTAGAACCTAGAGAAAGGAATGGAAATTCCTACTTGTGTTATGCCCTATGATATAATGGTTTTCTATAAGAAATCTAAGAAAGTTATATCCTTGATCTACACCATCCTTGGATATGATAGTGATAGCCTAATTGAAAACACCATAGTAGGATTCCTATAGAGCCTTACTCTTGCCTCTGGTTCCATGCCCCCTAGTTATTATTGTTGCAGGTATTTAGTTGAAGCAATTTATGCTCAGCTAGAGGAGCTTCCTGACATAGAATAGATTAGATACCCGTTCTACTATTTTTTATCACTAAGAAGGAGATTTTTCTATTATTAGTAAATATATAACACTGTTACAAATCCGTAGTACAATTGGGTCTACCCAAGAACTGGCGTCAGACTATAAACAATGGTTAAAAAATGACAAAAACATAGCATAAGCCATATTTAAAATCTGACCATGGTTTCAATAGCCCAACCTTTATATAGAGGTGGCTTAGTAGACTATAAAATATAAAAAGAACACGGGGGCTCCACTTGTTGGCCAATATCCTATCACGTTAGTTCATATTGTGGGTTTTAAAATTATCAAAAATTGAACCAATATATTGCAGGTATTGAGGGGATGAGGGGTTTAAGGCGGGGCTGGGTAGGGTGGTTTATAAGGATTGAGGTATAAAAAGGGGTGGGGAGGAGGTTTTAAGTATTGGGAGGGGGTTTCAACAAAAAGAGTTTGGGTCAATATCTCTCGAAATTAAGGGTATTCTTTAATATCCCACGATTGCACGTGCTATGTGAGAGGTTCAATAAGTGAAGTCCCCATGAAAAAGAAGAAGACATGCTGAAAGAAAACAACACTGGAAACTTCATATAGAGAAGAGAGATCGTATTTTAGTCCCTCATTGTAGATTCTGCCTCATCATTCTGGGCTTTACTAGTTGCACCTCCCTTGGAATTCTGATCTAGGCTTTTGCTTACTTGTAGTTGTTGGTGGTTTAGAGAGGTGGATGATATATTTCATGTGGCCAAGGTTTCTTTCAGCACCCTCTTGGAATAGAATTACAGTGAGTTTCACTGTTAGAATAATCAAACCCATAGTATTACCCACTTAGACATTATTTCATTTATTTTGTCTTATTTGCCTAGTCCATGAGTCCCACCATGTGCAAGTTGCTAATTGCCTATCCATAGAGGTCAAACTTGCCATATTTGACTCATGTAGCACTTGGGGAATCCTTAGGAATCAAATCTACTTTATTCCTGGCCTCCTAGGCGCCCATCTGCTTTTTCTGCTTTATTCCCTGCTTTTTTAGTGTTTTAAGGCACATAGGAAAGCAAGACTAGGTGAGGTGAACTTGTTTTATTCCCCTTTCATCCTCCACTCTTTCCTCCATGCAAAAGCATGTATGAGCTTCCATTTGACCACTCTTTAGCTTGCCTATGTTCCCTTGCTAATTCATGGGGTCCTTGATAGATTTGGGATCAGCTTTTTACACCTATGGGGGATTTGCCTATTTTGGGTAAGCCTGCTTTATGCTAGATTTGGATGCTTCCTTATGCATTCGATTTGCTCATGTATTCTATATATTCAGCAGCCTATGTTATTACAGGGTTGGCTATTGTACACTCAGTTAATATAATTTTGTGTTACAGCTCCACATTCAGTCTCCATTGTTGATAATTTTGCATGATCAATTGTTAATTGTTGTGGGTGAAATTAATCTACTACAGGCCTAAATTTCTACATGGTATCAGAGCCATTATAGGTTGTTACTCTCCTTCAAAAATTGTGTTGCAGGTTCGACATCAAGACTGGGAGCCTTCTACTGACAGCCGGGACAGATTTTCTAAAGCTATGGATTCACAGAAAACTATCCTCACTCCCTTCAACTATTTTGAATGGAAAGTAGAGATGGAGATCTTGTTGAGAGCGAAAGGCCTCTACAGGGTGACTATGGCTACAGAAGCAGAGCCCAATGCTGCTGCAGAGAAGATCAAATGGCACAATCAGAGAGATGAGGCCTATGGCCTCCTATGTCTCAGTATTTCCCGAGACCTCCTTTTCCATCTCAATGGATTGACTTCACCGGATCAAGTATGGGAGAAGCTGTCTGAGCTTTTTGGAAAGAAAGATGAGATGAGGGGACATCAGATCAAAAATGAGCTGATTTCTCTGAGTCCCAACAGCTTTGAATCCCTGCAGCTATATTTCTCCAAGTTCAAAGCACTAGTTTTGTAGCTGAAGCAGTGTGGTATCGAAAAGAAAGATGATCAGCTCGTGTTGGCCATCCTGTCGAAGCTAGGACCTAACTACTCAGTCTTTGTTTCAACCTTCTATGCCACAAAACTCACAGCTCGGACCTGGAAGATGCCTAGCCTCGTAGATTTCATGGAATCTCTCACACAGGAACAAGACAAGCTGGTGATGATGGGCACCATCAAACCTTCCAAAGACCAAGCTCTAGTTGCTGGAGATTCGAGGGTGGATTCAAAAAGAAAAAAGAAAGCTAAAAAGCCACCTGAGAAAGGAAGAGACAAGAACCAGTCTCCAAAGGATCAACAAGGTCCCAAGAAAAATACCCAGAAGAAGAAAAACAAAGGTGATATGAACAAGTGCTCATACTGTTCGAAGGGCAATCACACTGAAAGCTCTTGTATGAAAAAGCAGATAGATATGTTAACTCAACTGTTGGAGAAGAATGGGAT